>JANJGN010001454.1:0-120000 GCA_026770705.1 Isurus oxyrinchus
GTCGGGACTGGAGATGGGACAGGGCGCGGTTCTGACGTGGGATGGAGTCAGCGCTCGTGAGTTTCTACCGCAAGACAAGAGGAGTGGGGGGGGGGGGGGGGGTGGGGTGTAGTATCAGGGAAATCCCTCAACCCCATCGTACATGTCTTTATAGCACAGCAGCATGGCATCACTCGAAGGGAAGTGTGTCACGCGATCCAGTCTCAGTTCTCGTGAGTTTCTACCGCGCAAGAGAGGAGGGGGGGGATGTAGTGTCAGGGAAATCCCTCAGCCCCGTCGTAACATGTCTTTATAGCACAGCAGCATGGCATCACTCGAAGGGAAGTGTGTCACGCGATCCAGTCTCAGTTCTCGTGAGTTTCTACTGCAAGAGAGGAGGGGGGGGATGTAGTGTCAGGGAAAATCCCTCAGCCCCGTCGTAACATGTCTTTATAGCACAGCAGCATGACATCACTCGAAGGGAAGTGTGTCACACGATCCAGTCTCAGTTCTCGTGAGTTTCTACTGCAAGAGAGGAGGGGGGGGATGTAGTGTCAGGGAAATCCCTCAGCCCCGTCGTAACATGTCTTTATAGCACAGCAGCATGGCATCACTCGAAGGGAAGTGTGTCACGCGATCCAGTCTCAGTTCTCGTGAGTTTCTACCGCAAGAGAGGAGGGGGGGATGTAGTGTCAGGGAAATCCCTCAGCCCCGTCGTAACATGTCTTTATAGCACAGCAGCATGACATCACTCGAAGGGAAGTGTGTCACACGCTCCAGTCTCAGTTCTCGTGAGTTTCTACCGCAAGAGAGGAGGGGGGGATGTAGTGTCAGGGAAATCCCTCAGCCCCGTCGTAACATGTCTTTATAGCACAGCAGCATGACATCACTCGAAGGGAAGTGTGTCACGCGATCCAGTCTCAGTTCTCGTGAGTTTCTACCGCAAGAGAGGAGGGGGGGGATGTAGTGTCAGGGAAATCCCTCAGCCCCGTCGTAACATGTCTTTATAGCACAGCAGCATGACATCACTCGAAGGGAAGTGTGTCACGCGATCCAGTCTCAGTTCCACTTTGGCTTTTGAGCGTGCGCACACGCACAGCTCGACTGCTCAAGCCTTCAAGCTTTCTACCCTCGGAGATACCTATCACGTTACCGGCACCGAGATTGGTGCCGTTAGGTCGCTCGAGAGTGTGGAAGTGTTTCGCAGGCTCGGAGCCAGATCGTGAGGACAGAGCTGGTGGGCAGACGGGTCTCTCGTGATGATGTTGGGGGGGGGCACCTCCGTTCCAGGCATGTGGGGCAGTGCAACAGTGAGCAGCAGTGACCGAACAGCACAGCTCAGCCGGCGCTGAGTGCCGGTGGACTTGTAGCCGGCACTGACCGCTCCGATGGGAGCTGTCACCTCCCGGGGAAGGGGTGCACCCTTTCCTAAGTCACCAATCCCTATGCGGAACAGCACTCGGGGCTTGCTGCAAGAGCTGCCTCTCGCTCAGCTTGGAGACAGGAGAGCAGACACAGCACATGCGTGTACACATACAAACACAGAGACGTATAAGACAGCAGAAGATAACAAGTAGGGCTCCTGTAGGGACAGACAGACACCCCCCCCCCCCCCACCCCCCATACAACAAACACCCCAAAATATGACACAAACACTCCTGGTGCGAGAACGCAGGGAGCGCCGCACTGTGGCAGGGTCAGTGCTGAGGGAGCGCCGCACTGTCGGAGGGTCAGTGCTGAGGGAGTGCCGCACTGTCGGAGGGTCAGTGCTGAGGGAGAGCCGCACTGTGGGAGGGTCAGTGCTGAGGGAGCGCCGCACTGTCGGAGGGTCAGTGCTGAGGGAGTGCCGCACTGTCGGAGGGTCAGTGCTGAGGGAGTGCCGCACTGTCGGAGGGTCAGTGCTGAGGGGAGAGCCGCACTGTGGGAGTGTCAGTGCTGAGGGAGCGCCGCACTGTGGGAGGGTCAGTGCTGAGGGAGCACCGCACTGTCGGAGGGTCAGTGCTGAGGGAGCGCCGCACTGTGGGAGGGTCAGTGCTGAGGGAGCGCCGCACTGTCGGAGGGTCAGTGCTGAGGGAGAGCCGCACTGTCGGAGGGTCAGTGCTGAGGGAGAGCCGCACTGTGGGAGGGTCAGTGCTGAGGGAGAGCCGCACTGTCGGAGGGTCAGTGCTGAGGGAGAGCCGCACTGTCGGAGGGTCAGTGCTGAGGGAAGTGCCGCACTGTCGGAGGGTCAGTGCTGAGGGAGAGCCGCACTGTCGGAGGGTCAGTGCTGAGGGAGAGCCGCACTGTCAGAGGGTCAGTGCTGAGGGGAGTGCCGCACTGTGGGAGGGTCAGTGCTGAGGGAGAGCCGCACTGTGGAGGGTCAGTGCTGAAGGAGAGCCGCACTGTCGGAGGGTCAGTGCTGAGGGAGAGCCGTACTGTCGGAGGGTCAGTGCTGAGGGAGCGCCGCACTGTCGGAGGGTCAGTGCTGAGGGAAGAGCCGCACTGTCGGAGGGTCAGTGCTGAGGGAGCGCCGCACTGTCGGAGGGTCAGTGCTGAGGGAGAGCCGCACTGTCGGAGGGTCAGTACTGAGAGCCGCACTGACGGAGAGTCAGTGCTGAGGGAGAGCCGCACTGTGGGAGGGTCAGTGCTGAGGGAGAGGCCGCACTGTCGGAGGGTCAGTGCTGAGGGAGAGCCGCACTGTGGGAGGGTCAGTGCTGAGGGAGAGCCGCACTGTCGGAGGGTCAGTGCTGAGGGAGAGCCGCACTGTCGGAGGGTCAGTGCTGAGGGAGTGCCGCACTGTCGGAGGGTCAGTGCTGAGGGAGAGCCGCACTGTGGGAGTGTCAGTGCTGAGGGAGAGCCGCACTGTCGGAGGGTCAGTGCTGAGGGGAGCGCCGCACTGTGGGAGTGTCAGTGCTGAGGGAGAGCCGCACTGTGGGAGTGTCAGTGCTGAGGGAGAGCCGCACTGTCGGAGGGTCAGTGCTGAGGGAGAGCTGCACGGTGTTTGGGACATGTAGTGTTAATCTGTCCTGTACACAGGCTGTGACTGATGCTTCTGTTTTGAATGAGTCAGTTGAAGTTGGAAGGATGATATGGAAAATGAGAGGGGGACAGGTTAAGGCGAGTCGGGGGGAGGCAAGTTACAGCATGAATGGTATTAAATTTAAGAAAACAGGATGTAGCTTTTAACCATGAATAGAGAGAGAGAGAGAGACAGAGAGACAGAGACGGGGGCGGGGGGTGGGGGAAGAGAGAGAGAGAAGGGGAGAGAGAGACAGGGGGAGAGAGAGAGACAGGGAGAGAGAGACACGGGGGTACAGAGAGGGAGGGGGGTGGAGAGAGAGAGAGAGCTGCTGGGAGAGACAGTGACAGAGAGAGACAGAGAGGGGGTCAAACAGAGAGAGAGAGAGAGAGAGCAGAGAGAGGGAGAGAGGGGACAGAGAGATAGAGAGACAGAGAGAGAGAGAGAGAGACAGAGAGTGAGAGAGAGACAGAGAGAGAGGGGCAGACAGAGAGAGAGGGGGGAGAGAGAGAGAGAGAGAGACAGAGAGTGAGAGAGAGACAGAGAGAGGGGGAGACAGAGAGAGAGGGGGGGAGGAGAGAGAGACACAGAGAGTGAGAGAGACAGAGAAAGAGAGAGAGGACAGAGAGACAGAGGAGACAGAGAGAGAGAGAGCAGAGGGGACAGAGAAAGAGAGAGACAGAGAGAGAGGGGGACAGAGAGAGAGGAGAGACAGAGAGAGGGAGAGAGAGAGACAGAGAGAGAGAGAGGGGACAGATAGAGAGGGGACAGATAGAGAGGGGACAGATAGAGAGGGACAGAGAGGGACAGATAGAGAGGGACAGAGAGGGGACAGATAGAGAGGGACAGAAAGAGACAGGGAGAGAGGGGACAGCGAGAGACAGACAGAGAGAGAGAGACAGAGAGAGAGAGGAGACAGAGAGAGACAGAGAGAGAGAGACAGAGAGAGACAGATGGGGGAGAGAGAGAGAGGTGGGTAGAGGAAAACAGGAAAAGGACAGAGACAGGGGGTGGGTGAGAGAAAGAGGGTGAGTAATAGAGACAGAGAGACCAACAGGTCAGCAGTGAGATGAGTCAGTCTCTGCTTTGTCATCGAGCGAAACAGGTGAAACCGCTGCTACCCTATTCTCCATGTTTCCCATCCCTGCAGGGAACACATTGCACACAGCGGTACCTGTGGTGCTGGTGTCACTGTGTCCCAGACAGACCTGTTTCCTCTTTTCTCCCATGTCCCTGCAAGCACCAAGCACCGACAGCTGTCTGTCTCCGAGGGACAGTGTTCAACAATATCCCTCAAATACCACAAGGCAGGGACACACTTCCGCAGCATGATTAACCACTCAGCAACAGTTAGAGAAATAGTAAATCTCCCTCTACACCGGCCCCATCAAACACTCCCAGGACAGGTACAGCACGGGGTTAGATACAGAGTAAAGCTCCCTCTAAACTGTCCCCATCAAACACTCCCAGGACAGGTACAGCACGGGGTTAGATACAGAGTAAAGCTCCCTCTACACTGTCCTCATCAAACACTCCCAGGACAGGTACAGCACGGGGTTAGATACAGAGTAAAGCTCCCTCTAACTGTCCCCATCAAACACACCCAGGACAGGTACAGCACGGGGTTAGATACAGAGTAAAGCTCCCTCTACACTGTCCCCATCAAACACTCCCAGGACAGGTACAGCACGGGGTTAGAGACAGAGTAAAGCTCCCTCTACACTGTCTCCATCAAACACTGCCAGGACAGGTACAGCACGGGGTTAGATACAGAGTAAATCTCCCTCTACACCGTCCCCATCAAACACTCCCAGGACAGGTACAGCACGGGGTTAGATACAGAGTAAATCTCCCTCTACACCGTCCCCATCAAACACTCCCAGGACAGGTACAGCACGGGGTTAGATACAGAGTAAATCTCCCTCTACACCGTCCCCATCAAACACTCCCAGGACAGGTACAGCACGGGGTTAGATACAGAGTAAATCTCCCTCTACACCGTCCCCATCAAACACTCCCAGGACAGGTACAGCACGGGGTTAGATACAGAGTAAATCTCCCTCCACACCGGCCCCATCAAACACTCCCAGGACATGTACAGCACGGGGTTAGATACAGAGTAAAGCGCCCTCTACACCGGCCCCATCAAACACTCCCAGGACAGGTATAGCACGGGGTTAGAGACAGAGTAAAACTCCCTCGACACCGTCCCCATCAAACACTCCCAGGACAGGTACAGCACGGGGTTAGATACAGAGTAAATCTCCCTCTACACCGGCACCATCAAACACTCCCAGGACAGGTACAGCACAGTGTTAGATACAGAATAAAGCTCCCTCTACACAGTCCCCATCAAACACTCCCAGGACAGGTACAGGACCGCGTTAGATACAGAATAAAGCTCCCTCTACACCGTCACCATCAAACACTCCCAGGACAGGTACAGCACGGGGTTAGATACAGAGTAAAGCTCCCTCTACACCGTCCCCATCAAACACTCCCAGGACAGGTACAGCACGGGGTTAGATACAGAGTAAAGCTCCCTCTACACCGTCCCCATCAAACACTCCCAGGACAGGTACAGCACGGGGTTAGATACAGAGTAAAGATCCCTCTACACTGTCCCCATCAAACACTCCCAGGACAGGTACAGCACGGGGTTAGATACAGAGTAAAGCTCCCTCTACACCGGCCCCATCAAACACTCCCAGGACAGGTACAGCACGGGGTTAGATACAGAGTAAAGCTCCCTCGACACTGTCCCCATCAAACACTCCCAGGACAGGTACAGCACGGGGTTAGATACAGAGTAAATCTCCCTCTACACCGTCCCCATCAAACACTCCCAGGACAGGTAGAGCACGGGGTTAGATACAGAGTAAATCTCCCTCTACACCGTCCCCATCAAAAACTCCCAGGACAGGTACAGCATGGGGTTAGATACAGAGTAAATCTCCCTCTACACCGTCCCCATCAAACACTCCCAGGACAGGTACAGCACGGGGTTAGATACAGAGTAAATCTCCCTCTACACCGTCCCCATCAAACACTCCCAGGACAGGTACAGCACGGGGTTAGATACAGAGTAAATCTCCCTCTACACCGGCCCCATCAAACACTCCCAGGACAGGTACAGCACGGGGTTAGATACAGAGTAAAGCTCCCTCTACAACATCACCGTCAAACACTCCCAGGACAGGTACAGCACGGGGTTAGATACAGAGTAAAGCTCCCTCTACACTGTCCCCATCAAACACTCCCAGGACAGGTACAGCACGGGGTTAGATACAGAGTAAAGCTCCCTCTACACTGTCCCCATCAAACACTCCCAGGACAGGTACAGCACGGGGTTAGATACAGAGTAAAGCTCCCTCTACACTGTCCCCATCAAACACTCCCAGGACAGGTACAGCACGGGGTTAGATACAGAGTAAATCTCCCTCTACAATGTCCCCAACAAACACTCCCAGGACAGGTACAGCACGGGGTTAGATACAGAGTAAAGCTCCCTCTACACTGTCCCCAACAAACACTCCCAGGACAGGTACAGCACGGGGTTAGATACAGAGTAAAGCTCCCTCCACACTGTCCCCATCAAACACTCCCAGGACAGGTACAGCACGGGTTTAGATACAGAGTAAATCTCCCTCTACACCGTCCCCATCAAACACTCCCAGGACAGGTACAGCACGGGGTTAGATACAGAGTAAATCTCCCTCTACACCGTCCCCATCAAACACTCCCAGGACAGGTACAGCACGGGGTTAGATACAGAGTAAATCTCCCTCTACACCGTCCCCATCAAACACTCCCAGGACAGGTAAAGCACGGGGTTAGATACAGAGTAAATCTCCCTCTACACCGTCCCCATCAAACACTCCCAGGACAGGTACAGCACGGGGTTAGATACAGAGTAAATCTCCCTCTACACCGGCCCCATCAAACAGTCCCAGGACAGGTACAGCACGGGGTTAGATACAGAGTAAAGCTCCCTCTACACTGTCCCCATCAAACACTCCCAGGACAGGTATAGCACGGGGTTAGAGACAGAGTAAAACTCCCTCGACACCATCCCCATCAAACACTCCCAGGACAGGTACAGCACGGGGTTAGATACAGAGTAAATCTCCCTCTACACCGGCACCATCAAACACTCCCAGGACAGGTACAGCACAGTGTTAGATACAGAATAAAGCTCCCTCTACACAGTCCCCATCAAACACTCCCAGGACAGGTACAGGACCGCGTTAGATACAGAATAAAGCTCCCTCTACACCGTCACCATCAAACACTCCCAGGACAGGTACAGCACGGGGTTAGATACAGAGTAAAGCTCCCTCTACACCGTCCCCATCAAACACTCCCAGGACAGGTACAGCACGGGGTTAGATACAGAGTAAAGCTCCCTCTACACCGTCCCCATCAAACACTCCCAGGACAGGTACAGCACGGGGTTAGATACAGAGTAAAGATCCCTCTACACTGTCCCCATCAAACACTCCCAGGACAGGTACAGCACGGGGTTAGATACAGAGTAAAGCTCCCTCTACACCGGCCCCATCAAACACTCCCAGGACAGGTACAGCACGGGGTTAGATACAGAGTAAAGCTCCCTCGACACTGTCCCCATCAAACACTCCCAGGACAGGTACAGCACAGGGTTAGATACAGAGTAAATCTCCCTCTACACCGTCCCCATCAAACACTCCCAGGACAGGTACAGCACGGGGTTAGATACAGAGTAAATCTCCCTCTACACCGTCCCCATCAAAAACTCCCAGGACAGGTACAGCATGGGGTTAGATACAGAGTAAATCTCCCTCTACACCGTCCCCATCAAACACTCCCAGGACAGGTACAGCACGGGTTAGATAAAGAGTAAATCTCCCTCTACACCGTGCCCATCAAACACTCCCAGGACAGGTACAGCACGGGGTTAGATACAGAGTAAATCTCCCTCTACACCGGCCCCATCAAACACTCCCAGGACAGGTACAGCACGGGGTTAGATACAGAGTAAAGCTCCCTCTACACCATCACCGTCAAACACTCCCAGGACAGGTACAGCACGGGGTTAGATACAGAGTAAAGCTCCCTCTACACCGGCCCCATTAAACACTCCCAGGACAGATACAGCACGGGGTTAGATACAGAGTAAAGCTCTCTCTACACTGTCCCCATCAAACACTCCCAGGACAGGTACAGCACGGGGTTAGATACAGAGTAAAGCTCCCTCTACACCGTCACCATCAAACACTCCCAGGACAGGTACAGCACGGGGTTAGATACAGAGTAAATCTCCCTCTACACCGTCCTCATTAAACACTCCCAGGACAGGTACAGCACGGGGTTAGATACAGAGTAAATCTCCCTCTACACAGTCCTCATCAAACACTCCCAGGACAGGTACAGCACAGGGTTAGATACAGAGTAAAGCTCCCTCTACACCGGCCCCATCAAACACTCCCAGGACAGGTATAGCACGGGGTTAGAGACAGAGTAAAGCTCCCTCTACACCGTCCCCATCAAGCACTCCCAGGACAGGTACAGCACGGGGTTAGATACAGAGTAAATCTCCCTCTACACCGGCCCCATCAAACACTCCCAGGACAGGTACAGCACAGTGTTAGATACAGAATAAAGCTCCCTCTACACAGTCCCCATCAAACACTCCCAGGACAGGTACAGCACCGCGTTAGATACAGAATAAAGCTCCCTCTACACCGTCCCCATCAAACACTCCCAGGACAGGTACAGCACGGGGTTAGATACAGAGTAAAGCTCCCTCTACACTGTCCCCATCAAACACTCCCAGGACAGGTACAGCACGGGGTTAGATACAGAGTAAAGCTCCCTCTACACTCTCCCCATCAAACACTCCCAGGACAGGTACAGCACGGGGTTAGATACAGAGTAAAGCTCCCTCTACACGGCCCCATCAAAAACTCCCAGGACAGATACAGCACGGGGTTAGATACAGACTAAAGCTCCCTCTACACCGTCCACATCAAACACTCCCAGGACAGGTACAGCACGGGGATAGATACAGAGTAAATCTCCCTCTACACCGTCCCCATCAAACACTCCCAGGACAGGTACAGCACGGGGTTAGATACAGAGTAAAGCTCCCTCTACACCGTCCCCATCAAACACTCCCAGGACAGGTACAGCACGGGGTTAGATACAGAGTAAAGCTCCCTCTACACCGTCCCCAACAAACACTCCCAGGACAGGCACAGCACGGGGTTAGATACAGAGTAAAGCTCCTTCTACACTGTCCCCAACAAACACTCCCAGGACAGGTACAGCACGGGGTTAGATACAGAGTAAAGCTCCCTCTACACCGTCCCCATCAAACAGTCCCAGGACAGGTACAGCACGGGGTTAGATACAGAGTAAAGATCCCTCTACACTGTCCCCATCAAACACTCCCAGGACAGGTACAGCACGGGGTTAGATACAGAGTAAAGCTCCCTCTACACCGGCCCCATCAAACACTCCCAGGACAGGTACAGCACGGGGTTAGATACAGAGTAAAGCTCCCTCGACACTGTCCCCATCAAACACTCCCAGGACAGGTACAGCACAGGGTTAGATACAGAGTAAATCTCCCTCTAAACCGTCCCCATCAAACACTCCCAGGACAGGTACAGCATGGGGTTAGATACAGAGTAAATCTCCCTCTACACCGTCCCCATCAAAAACTCCCAGGACAGGTACAGCATGGGGGTAGATACAGAGTAAATCTCCCTCTACACCGTCCCCATCAAACACTCCCAGGACAGGTACAGCACGGGTTAGATACAGTGTAAATCTCCCTCTACACCGTCCCCATCAAACACTCCCAGGACAGGTACAGCACGGGGTTAGATACAGAGTAAATCTCCCTCTACACCGGCCCCATCAAACACTCCCAGGACAGGTACAGCACGGGGTTAGATACAGAGTAAAGCTCCCTCTACACCATCACCGTCAAACACTCCCAGGACAGGTACAGCACGGGGTTAGATACAGATTAAAGCTCCCTCTACACCGGCCCCATTAAACACTCCCAGGACAGATACAGCACGGGGTTAGATACAGAGTAAAGCTCTCTCTACACTGTCCCCATCAAACACTCCCAGGACAGGTACAGCACGGGGTAAGATACAGAGTAAAGCTCCATCTACACCGTCCCCATTAAACACTCCCAGGACAGGTACAGCACGGGGTTCGATACAGAGTAAATCTCCCTCTACACAGTCCTCATCAAACACTCCCAGGACAGGTACAGCACAGGGTTAGATACAGAGTAAAGCTCCCTCTACACCGGCCCCATCAAACACTCCCAGGACAGGTATAGCACGGGGTTAGAGACAGAGTAAAGCTCCCTCTACACCGTCCCCATCAAGCACTCCCAGGACAGGTACAGCACGGGGTTAGATACAGAGTAAATCTCCCTCTACACCGGCCCCATCAAACACTCCCAGGACAGGTACAGCACAGTGTTAGATACAGAATAAAGCTCCCTCTACACAGTCCCCATCAAACACTCCCAGGACAGGTACAGCACCGCGTTAGATACAGAATAAAGCTCCCTCTACACCGTCCACATCAAACACTCCCAGGACAGGTACAGCACGGGGTTAGATACAGAGTAAAGCTCCCTCTACACTGTCCCCATCAAACACTCCCAGGACAGGTACAGCACGGGGTTAGATACAGAGTAAAGCTCCCTCTACACTCTCCCCATCAAACACCCCCAGGACAGGTACAGCACGGGGTTAGATACAGAGTAAAGCTCCCTCTACACGGCCCCATCAAACACTCCCAGGACAGATACAGCACGGGGTTAGATACAGAGTAAAGCTCCCTCTACACCGTCCCCATCAAACACTCCCAGGACAGGTACAGCACAGGGTTAGATACAGAGTAAAGCTCCCTCTACACTGTCCCCATCAAACACTCCCAGGACAGGTACAGCACGGGGTTAGATACAGAGTAAAGCTCCCTCTACACCGTCCCCATCAAACACTCCCAGGACATGTACAGCACGGGGTTAGATACAGAGTAAAGCTCCCTCTACACCGTCCCCAACAAACACTCCCAGGACAGGCACAGCACGGGGTTAGATACAGAGTAAAGCTCCTTCTACACTGTCCCCAACAAACACTCCCAGGACAGGTACAGCACGGGGTTAGATACAGAGTAAATCTCCCTCTACACCGTCCCCATCAAACACTCCCAGGACAGGTACAGCACGGGGTAAGGTACAGAGTAAAGCTCCCTCTACACTGTCCCCATCAAACACTCCCAGGACAGGTACAGCACGGTGTTAGACACAGAGTAAAGCTCCCTCTACACTGTCCCCATCAAACACTCCCAGGACAGGTACAGCACGGTGTTAGACACAGAGTAAAGCTACCTCTAAACATTTCCAATCAAGCAATCAAAGGACATTTCTAGCATGGGGTTAGATGCCGAGTACAGTTCACTCTACTCCGTCCCCAGTCCAATACTCACAGGACATGTACAGCTCGGGTTTAGATACAGAGTAAAGATCCCTCTACACCGTCTCCATCAAACACTCCCAGGACAGGTACAGCACGGGGTTAGATACAGAGTAAATCTCCCTCTACAACGTCCCCCATCAAAAACTCCCAGGACAGGTACAACACGGGGTCAGATACAGAGTAAAGTTCCCTCTACACTGTCCCCATCAAACACTCCCAGGACAGGTACAGCACGGGGTTAGATACAGAGTAAATCTCCCTCTACACCTTCCACAACAAACACTCCCAGGACAGGGACAGCACTGGGTTAGATACAGAGTAAAGCTCACTCTACACCGGCCCCATCAAACACTTCCAGGACAGATACAGCACGGGGTTAGATACAGACAAAAGCTCCCTCTACACCGTCCCCATCAAACACTCCCAGGACAGGTACAGCACGGGGTTAGATACAGAGTAAAGCTACCTCTAAACTGTCCCCATCAAACACTCCCAGGACAGGTACAGCACGGGGTTAGATACAGAGTAAAGCTCCCTCTACACTGTCCCCATCAAACACTCCCAGGACAGGTACAGCACGGGGTTAGATACAGAGTAAAGCTCCCTCTACACTCTCCCCATCAAACACTCCCAGGACAGATACAGCACGGGGTGAGATACAGACAAAAGCTCCCTCTACACCGTCCCCATCAAACACTCCCAGGACAGGTACAGCACGGGGTTAGATACAGAGTAAAGCTCCCTCTACTCTGTCCCCATCAAACACTCCCAGGACAGGTACAGCACGGGGTTAGATACAGAGTAAAGCTCCCTCTACACCGGCCCCATTAAACACTCCCAGGACAGGTACAGCACGGGGTTAGATACAGAGTAAATCTCTCTCTACACTGTCCCCATCAAACACTCCCAGGACAGGTACAGCACGGGGTTAGATACAGAGTAAAGCTCCCTCTACACCGTCACCATCAAACACTCCCAGGACAGGTACAGCACGGGGTTAGATACAGAGTAAATCTCCCTCTACACAGTCCTCATCAAACACTCCCAGGACAGGTACAGCACGGGGTTAGATACAGAGTAAAGCTCCCTCTACACCGGCCCCATCAAACACTCCCAGGACAGGTACAGCACGGGGTTAGATACAGAGTAAATCTCCCTCTACACTGTCCCCATCAAACACTCCCAGGACAGGTACAGCACGGGGTTAGATACAGAGTAAATCTCCCTCTACACTGTACCCATCAAACACTCCCAGGACAGGTACAGCACGGGGTTAGATACAGAGTAAAGCTCCCTCTACACTGTACCCATCAAACACTCCCAGGACAGGTACAGCACGGTGTTAGACACACAGTAAAGCTACCTCTAAACATTTCCAATCAAGCAATCAAAGGACATTTCTAGCATGGGGTTAGATGCCGAGTACAGTTCACTCTACTCCGTCCCCAGTCCAATACTCACAGGACATGTACAGCTCGGGTTTAGATACAGAGTAAAGATCCCTCTACACCGTCTCCATCAAACACTCCCAGGACAGGTGCAGCACGGGGTTAGATACAGAGTAAATCTCCCTCTACAACGTCCACCATCAAAAACTCCCAGGACAGGTACAGCACAGGGTCAGAAACAGAGTAAAGCTCCCTCTACACTGTCCCCATCAAACACTCCCAGGACAGGTACAGCACGGGGTTAGATACAGAGTAAATCTCCCTCTACACCGTCCACAACAAACACTCCCAGGACAGGTACAGCACTGGGTTAGATACAGAGTAAAGCTCACTCTACACCGGCCCCATCAAACACTTCCAGGACAGATTCAGCACGGGGTTAGATACAGACAAAAGCTCCCTCTACACCGTCCCCATCAAACACTCCCAGGACAGGTACAGCACGGGGTTAAAAACAGAGTAAATCACCCTCTACACCGTCCCCATCAAACGCTCCCAGGACAGGTACAGCACGGGGTTAGATACAGAGTAAAGCTCCCTCTACACTGTCCCCATCAAACACTCCCAGGACAGGTACAGCACGGGGTTAGATACAGAGTAAAGCACCCTCTACACTGTCCCCATCAAACACTCCCAGGACAGGTACAGCACGGGGTTAGATACAGAGTAAAGCTCCCTCTACACTCTCCCCATCAAACACTCCCAGGACAGATACAGCACGGGTTGAGATACAGACTAAAGCTCCCTCTACACCGTCCCCATCAAACACTCCCAGGACAGGTACAGCACGGGGTTAGATACAGAGTAAAGCTCCCTCTACACCATCACCGTCAAACACTCCCAGGACAGCTACAGCACGGGGTTAGATACAGAGTAAAGCTCCCTCTACACCGGCCCCATTAAACACTCCCAGGACAGGTACAGCACGGGGTTAGATACAGAGTAAATCTCTCTCTACACTGTCCCCATCAAACACTCCCAGGACAGGTACAGCACGGGGTTAGATACAGAGTAAAGCTCCCTCCACACCGTCACCATCAAACACTCCCAGGACAGGTACAGCACGGGGTTAGATACAGAGTAAATCTCCCTCTACACAGTCCTCATCAAACACTCCCAGGACAGGTACAGCACGGGGTTAGATACAGAGTAAAGCTCCCTCTACACCGGCCCCATCAAACACTCCCAGGACAGGTATAGCACGGGGTTAGAGACAGAGTAAAGCTCCCTCTACACCGTCCCCAACAAACACTCCCAGGACAGGTACAGCACGGGGTTAGATACAGAGTAAATCTCCCTCTACACTCTCCCCATCAAACACTCCCAGGACAGGTAAAGCACGGTGTTACATACAGAGTAAATCTCCCTCTACACCGTCCCCATCAAACACTCCCAGGACAGGTACAGCACGGGGTTAGATACAGAGTAAATCTCCCTCTACACCGGCCCCATCAAACACTCCCAGGACAGGTACAGCACAGTGTTAGATACAGAATAAAGCTCCCTCTACACAGTCCCCATCAAACACTCCCAGGACAGGTACAGCACCGCGTTAGATACAGAATAAAGCTCCCTCTACACCGTCACCATCAAACACTCCCAGGACAGGTACAGCACGGGGTTAGATACAGAGTAAAGCTCCCTCTACACCGTCCCCATCAAACACTCCCAGGACAGGTACAGCACGGGGTTAGATACAGAGTAAATCTCCCTCTACACCGTCCCCATCAAACACTCCCAGGACAGGTACAGCACGGGGTTAGATACAGAGTAAAGCTCCCTCTACACCGTCCCCATCAAACACTCCCAGGACAGGTACAGCACGGGGTTAGATACAGAGTAAATCTCCCTCTACACCGTCCCCAACAAACACTCCCAGGACAGGTACAGCACGGGGTTAGGTACAGAGTAAATCTCCTTCTACACTGTCCCCAACAAACACTCCCAGGACAGGTACAGCACGGGGTTAGATACAGAGTAAATCTCCCTCTACACCGTCCCCATCAAACACTCCCAGGACAGGTACAGCACGGGGTTAGGTACAGAGTAAAGCTCCCTCTACAATGTCCCCATCAAACACTCACAGGACAGGTACAGCACGGGGTTAGATACAGAGTAAAACCCCCTCTAAACCGGCCCCATCAAACACTCCCAGGACAGGTACAGCACGGGGTTAGACACAGAGTAAAGCTCCCTCTACACCGTCCCCATCAAACACTCCCAGGAAAGGTACAGCACTGCGTTAGATACAGAGTAAATCTCCCTCTACACTGTCCCCATCAAACACTCCCAGGACAGGTACAGCACGGGGTTAGATACAGAGTAAATCTCCCTCTACACTGTCCCCATCAAACACTCCCAGGACAGGTACAGCACGGTGTTAGACACAGAGTAAAGCTACCTCTAAACATTTCAAATCAAGCAATCAAAGGACATTTCTAGCATGGGGTTAGATGCCGAGTACAGTTCACTCTACTCCGTCCCCAGTCCAATACTCACAGGACATGTACAGCTCGGGTTTAGATACAGAGTAAAGATCCCTCTACACCGTCTCCATCAAACACTCCCAGGACAGGTACAGCACGGGGTTAGATAAAGAGTAAATCTCCCGCTACAACGTCCCCCATCAAAAACTCCCAGGACAGGTACAGCACGGGGTTAGGTACAGAGTAAAGCTCCCTCTACAATGTCCCCATCAAACACTCACAGGACAGGTACAGCACGGGGTTAGATACAGAGTATAACCCCCTCTAAACCGGCCCCATCAAACACTCCCAGGACAGGTACAGCACGGTGTTAGACACAGAGTAAAGCTCCCTCTACACCGTCCCGATCAAACAATCCCAGGATAGGTACAGCATGGGGTTAGACACAGAGTAAAGCTCCCTCTACACCGTCCCCATCAAACACTCCCAGGAAAGGTACAGCACTGCGTTAGATACAGAGTAAATCTCCCTCTACACTGTCCCCATCAAACACTCCCAGGACAGGTACAGCACGGGGTTAGATACAGAGTAAATCTCCCTCTACACTGTCCCCATCAAACACTCCCAGGACAGGTACAGCACGGTGTTAGACACAGAGTAAAGCTCCCTCTACACTGTCCCCATCAAACACTCCCAGGACAGGTACAGCACGGTGCTAGACACAGAGTAAAGCTACCTCTAAACATTTCCAATCAAGCAATCAAAGGACATTTCTAGCATGGGGTTAGATGCCGAGTACAGTTCACTCTACTCCGTCCCCAGTCCAATACTCACAGGACATGTACAGCTCGGGTTTAGATACAGAGTAAAGATCCCTCTACACCGTCTCCATCAAACACTCCCAGGACAGGTACAGCACGGGGTTAGATACAGAGTAAATCTCCCTCTACAACGTCCCCCATCAAAAACTCCCAGGACAGGTACAGCACAGGGTCAGATACAGAGTAAAGTTCCCTCTACACTGTCCCCATCAAACACTCCCAGGACAGGTACAGCACGGGGTTAGATACAGAGTAAATCTCCCTCTACACCGTCCACAACAATCACTCCCAGGACAGGGACAGCACTGGGTTAGATACAGAGTAAAGCTCACTCTACACCGGCCCCATCAAACACTTCCAGGACAGATACAGCACGGGGTTAGATACAGACAAAAGCTCCCTCTACACCGTCCCCATCAAACACTCCCAGGACAGGTACAGCACGGGGTAAAAAACAGCGTAAATCACCCTTACAGCGTCCCCATCAAACGCTCCCAGGACAGGTACAGCACGGGGTTAGATACAGAGTAAAGCTCCCTCTAAACTGTCCCCATCAAACACTCCCAGGACAGGTACAGCACGGGGTTAGATACAGAGTAAAGCTCCCTCTACACTGTCCCCATCAAACACTCCCAGGACAGGTACAGCACGGGGTTAGATACAGAGTAAAGCTCCCTCTACACTCTCCCCATCAAACACTCCCAGGACAGATACAGCACGGGGTGAGATACAGACAAAAGCTCCCTCTACACCGTCCCCATCAAACACTCCCAGGACAGGTACAGCACGGGGTTAGATACAGAGTAAAGCTCCCTCTACACTGTCCCCATCAAACACTCCCAGGACAGGTACAGCACGGGGTTAGGTACAG
Organism: Isurus oxyrinchus; assembly: GCA_026770705.1. Lineage (NCBI taxonomy): Eukaryota > Metazoa > Chordata > Chondrichthyes > Lamniformes > Lamnidae > Isurus > Isurus oxyrinchus. The sequence continues at coordinate 17,036 of JANJGN010001454.1, forward strand.
AGTAAATCTCCTTCTACACTGTCCCCAACAAACACTCCCAGGACAGGTACAGCACGGGGTTAGATACAGAGTAAATCTCCCTCTACACCGTCCCCATCAAACACTCCCAGGACAGGTACAGCACGGGGTTAGGTACAGAGTAAAGCTCCCTCTACAATGTCCCCATCAAACACTCACAGGACAGGTACAGCACGGGGTTAGATACAGAGTAAAACCCCCTCTAAACCGGCCCCATCAAACACTCCCAGGACAGGTACAGCACGGGGTTAGACACAGAGTAAAGCTCCCTCTACACCGTCCCCATCAAACACTCCCAGGAAAGGTACAGCACTGCGTTAGATACAGAGTAAATCTCCCTCTACACTGTCCCCATCAAACACTCCCAGGACAGGTACAGCACGGGGTTAGATACAGAGTAAATCTCCCTCTACACTGTCCCCATCAAACACTCCCAGGACAGGTACAGCACGGTGTTAGACACAGAGTAAAGCTACCTCTAAACATTTCAAATCAAGCAATCAAAGGACATTTCTAGCATGGGGTTAGATGCCGAGTACAGTTCACTCTACTCCGTCCCCAGTCCAATACTCACAGGACATGTACAGCTCGGGTTTAGATACAGAGTAAAGATCCCTCTACACCGTCTCCATCAAACACTCCCAGGACAGGTACAGCACGGGGTTAGATAAAGAGTAAATCTCCCGCTACAACGTCCCCCATCAAAAACTCCCAGGACAGGTACAGCACGGGGTTAGGTACAGAGTAAAGCTCCCTCTACAATGTCCCCATCAAACACTCACAGGACAGGTACAGCACGGGGTTAGATACAGAGTATAACCCCCTCTAAACCGGCCCCATCAAACACTCCCAGGACAGGTACAGCACGGTGTTAGACACAGAGTAAAGCTCCCTCTACACCGTCCCGATCAAACAATCCCAGGATAGGTACAGCATGGGGTTAGACACAGAGTAAAGCTCCCTCTACACCGTCCCCATCAAACACTCCCAGGAAAGGTACAGCACTGCGTTAGATACAGAGTAAATCTCCCTCTACACTGTCCCCATCAAACACTCCCAGGACAGGTACAGCACGGGGTTAGATACAGAGTAAATCTCCCTCTACACTGTCCCCATCAAACACTCCCAGGACAGGTACAGCACGGTGTTAGACACAGAGTAAAGCTCCCTCTACACTGTCCCCATCAAACACTCCCAGGACAGGTACAGCACGGTGCTAGACACAGAGTAAAGCTACCTCTAAACATTTCCAATCAAGCAATCAAAGGACATTTCTAGCATGGGGTTAGATGCCGAGTACAGTTCACTCTACTCCGTCCCCAGTCCAATACTCACAGGACATGTACAGCTCGGGTTTAGATACAGAGTAAAGATCCCTCTACACCGTCTCCATCAAACACTCCCAGGACAGGTACAGCACGGGGTTAGATACAGAGTAAATCTCCCTCTACAACGTCCCCCATCAAAAACTCCCAGGACAGGTACAGCACAGGGTCAGATACAGAGTAAAGTTCCCTCTACACTGTCCCCATCAAACACTCCCAGGACAGGTACAGCACGGGGTTAGATACAGAGTAAATCTCCCTCTACACCGTCCACAACAATCACTCCCAGGACAGGGACAGCACTGGGTTAGATACAGAGTAAAGCTCACTCTACACCGGCCCCATCAAACACTTCCAGGACAGATACAGCACGGGGTTAGATACAGACAAAAGCTCCCTCTACACCGTCCCCATCAAACACTCCCAGGACAGGTACAGCACGGGGTTAAAAACAGAGTAAATCACCCTTACAGCGTCCCCATCAAACGCTCCCAGGACAGGTACAGCACGGGGTTAGATACAGAGTAAAGCTCCCTCTAAACTGTCCCCATCAAACACTCCCAGGACAGGTACAGCACGGGGTTAGATACAGAGTAAAGCTCCCTCTACACTGTCCCCATCAAACACTCCCAGGACAGGTACAGCACGGGGTTAGATACAGAGTAAAGCTCCCTCTACACTCTCCCCATCAAACACTCCCAGGACAGATACAGCACGGGGTGAGATACAGACAAAAGCTCCCTCTACACCGTCCCCATCAAACACTCCCAGGACAGGTACAGCACGGGGTTAGATACAGAGTAAAGCTCCCTCTACACTGTCCCCATCAAACACTCCCAGGACAGGTACAGCACGGGGTTAGATACAGAGTAAAGCTCCCTCTACACCGGCCCCATTAAACACTCCCAGGACAGGTACAGCACGGGGTTAGATACAGAGTAAATCTCTCTCTACACTGTCCCCATCAAACACTCCCAGGACAGGTACAGCACGGGGTTAGATACAGAGTAAAGCTCCCTCTACACCGTCACCATCAAACACTCCCAGGACAGGTACAGCACGGGGTTAGATACAGAGTAAATCTCCCTCTACACAGTCCTCATCAAACACTCCCAGGACAGGTACAGCACGGGGTTAGATACAGAGTAAAGCTCCCTCTACACCGGCCCCATCAAACACTCCCAGGACAGGTACAGCACGGGGTTAGATACAGAGTAAATCTCCCTCTACACTGTCCCCATCAAACACTCCCAGGACAGGTACAGCACGGGGTTAGATACAGAGTAAATCTCCCTCTACACTGTACCCATCAAACACTCCCAGGACAGGTACAGCACGGGGTTAGATACAGAGTAAAGCTCCCTCTACACTGTACCCATCAAACACTCCCAGGACAGGTACAGCACGGGGTTAGATACAGAGTAAATCTCCCTCTACACTGTCCCCATCAAACACTCCCAGGACAGGTACAGCACAGTGTTAGACACAGAGTAAAGCTACCTCTAAACATTTCCAATCAAGCAATCAAAGGACATTTCTAGCATGGGGTTAGATGCCGAGTACAGTTCACTCTACTCCGTCCCCAGTCCAATACTCACAGGACATGTACAGCTCGGGTTTAGATACAGAGTAAAGATCCCTCTACACCGTCTCCATCAAACACTCCCAGGACAGGTACAGCACGGGGTTAGATACAGAGTAAATCTCCCTCTACAACGTCCACCATCAAAAACTCCCAGGACAGGTACAGCACAGGGTCAGAAACAGAGTAAAGCTCCCTCTACACTGTCCCCATCAAACACTCCCAGGACAGGTACAGCACGGGGTTAGATACAGAGTAAATCTCCCTCTACACCGTCCACAACAAACACTCCCAGGACAGGTACAGCACTGGGTTAGATACAGAGTAAAGCTCACTCTACACCGGCCCCATCAAACACTTCCAGGACAGATTCAGCACGGGGTTAGATACAGACAAAAGCTCCCTCTACACCGTCCCCATCAAACACTCCCAGGACATGTACAGCACGGGGTTAAAAACAGAGTAAATCACCCTCTACACCGTCCCCATCAAACGCTCCCAGGACAGGTACAGCACGGGGTTAGATACAGAGTAAAGCTCCCTCTACACTGTCCCCATCAAACACTCCCAGGACAGGTACAGCACGGGGTTAGATACAGAGTAAAGCACCCTCTACACTGTCCCCATCAAACACTCCCAGGACAGGTACAGCACGGGGTTAGATACAGAGTAAAGCTCCCTCTACACTCTCCCCATCAAACACTCCCAGGACAGATACAGCACGGGTTGAGATACAGACTAAAGCTCCCTCTACACCGTCCCCATCAAACACTCCCAGGACAGGTACAGCACGGGGTTAGATACAGAGTAAAGCTCCCTCTACACCATCACCGTCAAACACTCCCAGGACAGCTACAGCACGGGGTTAGATACAGAGTAAAGCTCCCTCTACACCGGCCCCATTAAACACTCCCAGGACAGGTACAGCACGGGGTTAGATACAGAGTAAATCTCTCTCTACACTGTCCCCATCAAACACTCCCAGGACAGGTACAGCACGGGGTTAGATACAGAGTAAAGCTCCCTCCACACCGTCACCATCAAACACTCCCAGGACAGGTACAGCACGGGGTTAGATACAGAGTAAATCTCCCTCTACACAGTCCTCATCAAACACTCCCAGGACAGGTACAGCACGGGGTTAGATACAGAGTAAAGCTCCCTCTACACCGGCCCCATCAAACACTCCCAGGACAGGTATAGCACGGGGTTAGAGACAGAGTAAAGCTCCCTCTACACCGTCCCCAACAAACACTCCCAGGACAGGTACAGCACGGGGTTAGATACAGAGTAAATCTCCCTCTACACTCTCCCCATCAAACACTCCCAGGACAGGTACAGCACGGTGTTACATACAGAGTAAATCTCCCTCTACACCGTCCCCATCAAACACTCCCAGGACAGGTACAGCACGGGGTTAGATACAGAGTAAATCTCCCTCTACACCGGCCCCATCAAACACTCCCAGGACAGGTACAGCACAGTGTTAGATACAGAATAAAGCTCCCTCTACACAGTCCCCATCAAACACTCCCAGGACAGGTACAGCACCGCGTTAGATACAGAATAAAGCTCCCTCTACACCGTCACCATCAAACACTCCCAGGACAGGTACAGCACGGGGTTAGATACAGAGTAAAGCTCCCTCTACACCGTCCCCATCAAACACTCCCAGGACAGGTACAGCACGGGGTTAGATACAGAGTAAATCTCCCTCTACACCGTCCCCATCAAACACTCCCAGGACAGGTACAGCACGGGGTTAGATACAGAGTAAAGCTCCCTCTACACCGTCCCCATCAAACACTCCCAGGACAGGTACAGCACGGGGTTAGATACAGAGTAAATCTCCCTCTACACCGTCCCCAACAAACACTCCCAGGACAGGTACAGCACGGGGTTAGATACAGAGTAAATCTCCCTCTACACCGTCCCCATCAAACACTCCCAGGACAGGTACAGCACGGGGTTAGGTACAGAGTAAAGCTCCCTCTACAAAGTCCCCATCAAACACTCACAGGACAGGTACAGCACGGGGTTAGATACAGAGTAAAACCCCCTCTATACCGGCCCCATCAAACACTCCCAGGACAGGTACAGCATGGGGTTAGACACAGAGTAAAGCTCCCTCTACACCGTCCCCATCAAACACTCCCAGGAAAGGTACAGCACTGCGTTAGATACAGAGTAAATCTCCCTCTACACTGTCCCCATCAAACACTCCCAGGACAGGTACAGCACGGGGTTAGATACAGAGTAAATCTCCCTCTACACTGTCCCCATCAAACACTCCCAGGACAGGTACAGCACGGTGTTAGACACAGAGTAAAGCTACCTCTAAACATTTCCAATCAAGCAATCAAAGGACATTTCTAGCATGGGGTTAGATGCCGAGTACAGTTCACTCTACTCCGTCCCCAGTCCAATACTCACAGGACATGTACAGCTCGGGTTTAGATACAGAGTAAAGATCCCTCTACACCGTCTCCATCAAACACTCCCAGGACAGGTACAGCACGGGGTTAGATAAAGAGTAAATCTCCCGCTACAACGTCCCCCATCAAAAACTCCCAGGACAGGTACAGCACAGGGTCAGATACAGAGTAAAGCTCCCTCTACACTGTCCCCATCAAACACTCCCAGGACAGGTACAGCACGGGGTTAGATACAGAGTAAATCTCCCTCTGCACCGTCCACAACAAACACTCCCAGGACAGGGACAGCACTGGGTTAGATACAGAGTAAAGCTCACTCTACACCGGCCCCATCAAACACTTCCAGGACAGATACAGCACGGGGTTAGATACAGACAAAAGCTCCCTCTACACCGTCCCCATCAAACACTCCCAGGACAGGTACAGCACGGGGTTAAAAACAGAGTAAATCACCCTCTACAGCGTCCCCATCAAACGCTCCCAGGACAGGTACAGCACGGGGTTAGATACAGAGTAAAGCTCCCTCTACACTGTCCCCATCAAACACTCCCAGGACAGGTACAGCACGGGGTTAGATACAGAGTAAAGCTCCCTCTACACTGTCCCCATCAAACACTCCCAGGACAGGTACAGCACGGGGTTAGATACAGAGTAGATCTCCCTCTACACTCTCCCCATCAAACACTCCCAGGACAGATACAGCACGGGGTGAGATACAGACTAAAGCTCCCTCTACACCGTCCCCATCAAACACTCCCAGGACAGGTACAGCACGGGGTTAGATACAGAGTAAAGCTCCCTCTACACCATCACCGTCAAACACTCCCAGGACAGGTACAGCACGGGGTTAGATACAGAGTAAACGTCCCTCTACACCGGCCCCATTAAACACTCCCAGGACAGGTACAGCACGGGGTTAGATACAGAGTAAATCTCTCTCTACACCGTCCCCATCAAACACTCCCAGGACAGGTACAGCACGGGGTTAGATACAGAGTAAAGCTCCCTCTACACCGTCACCATCAAACACTCCCAGGACAGGTACAGCACGGGGATAGATACAGAGTAAATCTCCCTCTACACTGTCCTCATCAAACACTCCCAGGACAGGTACAGCACGGGGTTAGATACAGAGTAAAGCTCCATCTACACCGGCCCCATCAAACACTCCCAGGACAGGTATAGCACGGGGTTAGAGACAGAGTAAAGCTCCCTCTACACCGTCCCCATCAAACACTCCCAGGACAGGTACAGCACGGGGTTAGATACAGAGTAAATCTCCCTCTGCACTGTCCCCATCAAACACTCCCAGGACAGGTACAGCACGGGGTTAGATACAGAGTAAATCTCCCTCTACACTGTCCCCATCAAACACTCCCAGGACAGGTACAGCACGGTGTTAGACACAGAGTAAAGCTTCCTCTAAACATTTCCAATCAAGCAATCAAAGGACATTTCTAGCATGGGGTTAGTTGCCGAGTACAGTTCACTCTACTCCGTCCCCAGTCCAATACTCACAGGACATGTACAGCTCGGGTTTAGATACAGAGTAAAGATCCCTCTACACCGTCTCCATCAAACACTCCCAGGACAGGTACAGCACGGGGTTAGATACAGAGTAAATCTCCCTCTACAACGTCCCCCATCAAAAACTCCCAGGACAGGTACAGCACAGGGTCAGAAACAGAGTAAAGCTCCCTCTACACTGTCCCCATCAAACACTCCCAGGACAGGTACAGCACGGGGTTAGATACAGAGTAAATCTCCCTCTACACCGTCCACAACAAACACTCCCAGGACAGGTACAGCACTGGGTTATATACAGAGTAAAGCTCACTCTACACCGGCCCCATCAAACACTTCCAGGACAGATTCAGCACGGGGTTAGATACAGACAAAAGCTCCCTCTACACCGTCCCCATCAAACACTCCCAGGACAGGTACAGCACCGCGTTAGATACTGAATAAAGCTCCCTCTACACCGTCACCATCAAACACTCCGAGGACAGGTACAGCACGGGGTTAGATACAGAGTAAAGCTCCCTCTACACCGGCCGCATTAAACACTCCCAGGACAGGTACAGCACGGGGTTAGATACAGAGTTAATCTCTCTCTACACTGTCCCCATCAAACACTCCCAGGACAGGTACAGCACGGGGTTAGATACAGAGTAAAGCTCCCTCTACACCGTCACCATCAAACACTCCCAGGACAGGTACAGCACGGGGATAGATACAGAGTAAATCTCCCTCTACACAGTCCTCATCCAACACTCCCAGGACAGGTACAGCACGGGGTTAGATACAGAGTAAAGCTCCATCTACACCGGCCCCATCAAACACTCCCAGGACAGGTATAGCACGGGGTTAGAGACAGAGTAAAGCTCCCTCTACACCGTCCCCATCAAACACTCCCAGGACAGGTACAGCACGGGGTTAGATACAGAGTAAATCTCCCTCTACACTGTCCCCATCAAACACTCCCAGGACAGGTACAGCACGGGGTTAGGTACAGAGTAAAGCTCCCTCTACACCGTCCCCATCAAACACTCCCAGGACAGGTACAGCACGGGGTTAGATACAGAGTAAAGCTCCCTCTACACTGTCCCCATCAAACACTCCCAGGACAGGTACAGCACGGGGTTAGATACAGAGTAAATCTCCCTCTACACCGTCCCCATCAAACACTCCCAGGACAGGTACAGCACGGTGTTAGACACAGAGTAAAGCTCCCTCTACACTCTCCCCATCAAACACTCCCAGGACAGGTACAGCACGGGGTTAGATACAGAGTAAAGCTCCCTCTACACCGTCCCCATCAAACACTCCCAGGACAGGTACAGCACGGGGTTAGATACAGAGTAAATCTCCCTCTACACCGGCCCCATCAAACACTCCCAGGACAGGTACAGCACAGTGTTAGATACAGAATAAAGCTCCCTCTACACAGTCCCCATCAAACACTCCCAGGACAGGTACAGCACCGCGTTAGATACAGAATAAAGCTCCCTCTACACCGTCACCATCAAACACTCCGAGGACAGGTACAGCACGGGGTTAGATACAGAGTAAAGCTCCCTCTACACTGTCCCCATCAAACACTCCCAGGACAGGTACAGCACGGGGTTAGATACAGAGTAAATCTCCCTCTACACCGTCCCCATCAAACACTCCCAGGACAGGTACAGCACGGTGTTAGACACAGAGTAAAGCTCCCTCTACACTGTCCCCATCAAACACTCCCAGGACAGGTACAGCACGGGGTTAGATACAGAGTAAAGCTCCCTCTACACCGTCCCCATCAAACACTCCCAGGACAGGTACAGCACGGTGTTAGACACAGAGTAAAGCTACCTCTAAACATTTCCAATCAAGCAATCAAAGGACATTTCTAGCATGGGGTTAGATGCCGAGTACAGTTCACTCTACTCCTTCCCCAGTCCAATACTCACAGGACATGTACAGCTCGGGTTTATATACAGAGTAAAGATCCCTCTACACCGTCTCCATCAAACACTCCCAGGACAGGTACAGCACGGGGTTAGATACAGAGTAAATCTCCCTCTACAACGTCCCCCATCAAAAACTCCCAGGACAGGTACAGCACAGGGTCAGAAACAGAGTAAAGCTCCCTCTACACTGTCCCCATCAAACACTCCCAGGACAGGTACAGCACGGGGTTAGATACAGAGTAAATCTCCCTCTACACCGTCCACAACAAACACTCCCAGGACAGGCACAGCACTGGGTTAGATACAGAGTAAAGCTCACTCTACACCGGCCCCATCAAACACTTCCAGGACAGATTCAGCACGGGGTTAGATACAGACTAAAGCTCCCTCTACACTGTCCCCATCAAACACTCCCAGGACAGGTACAGCACGGGGTTAGATACAGAGTAAAGCTCCCTCTACACTCTCCCCATCAAACACTCCCAGGACAGATACAGCACGGGGTGAGATACAGACTAAAGCTCCCTCTACACCGTCCCCATCAAACACTCCCAGGACAGGTACAGCACGGGGTTAGATACAGAGTAAAGCTCCCTCTACACCGGCCCCATTAAACACTCCCAGGACAGGTACAGCACGAGGTTAGATACAGAGTAAATCTCCCTCTACACCGTCCCCATCAAACACTCCCAGGACAGGTACAGCACGGGGTTAGATGCAGAGTAAAGCTCCCTCTACACTGTCCCCATCAAACACTCCCAGGACAGGTACAGCACGGGGTTAGATACAGAGTAAAGCTCCCTCTACACTCTCCCCATCAAACACTCCCAGGACAGGTACAGCACGGGGTTAGATACAGAGTAAAGGTCCCTCTACACGGCCCCATCAAACACTCCCAGGACAGATACAGCACGGGGTTAGATACAGACTAAAGCTCCCTCTAAACCGTCCCCATCAAACACTCCCAGGACAGGTACAGCACGGGGTTAGATACAGAGTAAATCTCCCTCTACACCGTCCCCATCAAACACTCCCAGGACAGGTACAGCAGGGGGTTAGATACAGAGTAAAGCTCCCTCTACACCGTCCCCATCAAACACTCCCGGGACAGGTACAGCACGGGGTTAGATACAGAGTAAAGCTCCCTCTACACCGTCCCCAACAAACACTCCCAGGACAGGTACAGCACGGGGTTAGATACAGAGTAAAGCTCCCTCTACACCGTCCCCATCAAACACTCCCAGGAAAGGTACAGCGCAGGGTTAGATACAGAGTAAAGCTCCCTCTGCACCGTCCCAATCAAACACTCCCAGGAAAGTACATCACGGGGCTAGATACAGAGTAAAACCCCCTCTAAACCGGCCCCATCAAACACTCCCAGGACAGGTACAGCACGGTGTTAGACACAGAGTAAAGCTCCCTCTACACTGTCCCCATCAAACACTCCCAGGACAGGTACAGCACGGGGTTAGAGACAGAGTAAAGCTCCCTCTACACCGTCCCGATCAAACAATCCCAGGATAGGTACAGCACGGGGTTAGACACAGAGTAAAGCTCCCTCTACACCGTCCCCATCAAACACTCCCAGGACAGGTACAGCACGGTGTTAGACACAGAGTAAAGCTACCTCTAAACATTTCCAATCAAGCAATCAAAGGACATTTCTAGCATGGGGTTAGATGCAGAGTACAGTTCACTCTACTCCGTCCCCAGTCCAATACTCACAGGACATGTACAGCTCGGGTTTACATTCAGAGTAAAGATCCCTCTACACCGTCTCCATCAAACACTCCCAGGACAGGTACAGCACGGGGTTAGATACAGATTAAAGCTCCCTCTACACCGTCCCCATCAAACACTCCCAGGACAGGTACAGCATGGGGCTAGATACAGACTAAAGCTACCTCTACACTGTCTCCATGAAACACTCCCAGGAAAGGTACAGAATTTATTATATACTGATTAAATCTCCCTCTACACTTTGCCCATCAAACACTCCCAGGACAGGTACAGCACGGGGTAAAAACAGAGTAAATCACCCTCTACACCATCCCCATCAAACGCTCCCAGGACAGGTACAGCACGGGGTTAGATACAGAGTAAAGCTCCCTCTACACTGTCCCCATCAAACACTCCCAGGACAGGTACAGCACGGGGTTAGATACAGAGTAAAGCTCCCTCTACACTGTCCCCATCAAACACTCCCAGGACAGGTACAGCACAGTGTTAGATACAGAATAAAGCTCCCTCTACACAGTCCCCATCAAACACTCCCAGGACAGGTACAGCACCGCGTTAGATACAGAATAAAGCTCCCTCTACACCGTCACCATCAAACACTCCGAGGACAGGTACAGCACGGGGTTAGATACAGAGTAAAGCTCCCCCTACACCGTCCCCATCAAACACTCCCAGGACAGGTACATCACGGGGTTAGATACAGAGTAAATCTCCCTCTACACCGTCCCCATCAAACACTCCCAGGACAGGTACAGCACGGGGTTAGATACAGAGTAAATCTCCCTCTACACCGGCCCCATCAAACACTCCCAGGACAGGTACAGCACAGTGTTAGATACAGAATAAAGCTCCCTCTACACAGTCCCCATCAAACACTCCCAGGACAGGTACAGCACCACGTTAGATACAGAATAAAGCTCCCTCTACACCGTCACCATCAAACACTCCGAGGACAGGTACAGCACGGGGTTAGATACAGAGTAAAGCTCCCTCTACACCGGCCCCATTAAACACTCCCAGGACAGGTACAGCACGGGGTTAGATACAGAGTAAATCTCTCTCTACACTGTCCCCATCAAACACTCCCAGGACAGGTACAGCACGGGGTTAGATACAGAGTAAAGCTCCCTCTACACCGTCACCATCAAACACTCCCAGGACAGGTACAGCACGGGGTTAGATACAGAGTAAAGCTCCATCTACACCGGCCCCATCAAACACTCCCAGGACAGGTATAGCACGGGGTTAGAGACAGAGTAAAGCTCCCTCTACACCGTCCCCATCAAACACTCCCAGGACAGGTACAGCACGGGGTTAGATACAGAGTAAATCTCCCTCTACACTGTCCCCATCAAACACTCCCAGGACAGGTACAGCATGGGGTTAGATACAGAGTAAAGCTCCCTCTACACCGTCCCCATCAAACACTCCCAGGACAGGTACAGCACGGTGTTAGACACAGAGTAAAGCTACCTCTAAACATTTCCAATCAAGCAATCAAAGGACATTTCTAGCATGGGGTTAGATGCCGAGTACAGTTCACTCTACTCCTTCCCCAGTCCAATACTCACAGGACATGTACAGCTCGGGTTTATATACAGAGTAAAGATCCCTCTACACCGTCTCCATCAAACACTCCCAGGACAGGTACAGCACGGGGTTAGATACAGAGTAAATCTCCCTCTACAACGTCCCCCATCAAAAACTCCCAGGACAGGTACAGCACAGGGTCAGAAACAGAGTAAAGCTCCCTCTACACTGTCCCCATCAAACACTCCCAGGACAGGTACAGCACGGGGTTAGATACAGAGTAAATCTCCCTCTACACCGTCCACAACAAACACTCCCAGGACAGGTACAGCACTGGGTTAGATACAGAGTAAAGCTCACTCTACACCGGCCCCATCAAACACTTCCAGGACAGATTCAGCACGGGGTTAGATACAGACAAAAGCTCCCTCTACACCGTCCCCATCAAACACTCCCAGGACAGGTACAGCACGGGGTTAAAAACAGAGTAAATCACCCTCTACACCGTCCCCATCAAACGCTCCCAGGACAGGTACAGCACGGGGTTAGATACAGAGTAAAGCTCCCTCTACACTGTCCGCATCAAACACTCCCAGGACAGGTACAGCACGGGGTTAGATACAGACTAAAGCTCCCTCTACACTGTCCCCATCAAACACTCCCAGGACAGGTACAGCACGGGGTTAGATACAGAGTAAAGCTCCCTCTACACTCTCCCCATCAAACACTCCCAGGACAGATACAGCACGGGGTGAGATACAGACTAAAGCTCCCTCTACACCGTCCCCATCAAACACTCCCAGGACAGGTACAGCACGGGGTTAGATACAGAGTAAAGCTCCCTCTACACCGGCCCCATTAAACACTCCCAGGACAGGTACAGCACGAGGTTAGATACAGAGTAAATCTCCCTCTACACCGTCCCCATCAAACACTCCCAGGACAGGTACAGCACGGGGTTAGATGCAGAGTAAAGCTCCCTCTACACTGTCCCCATCAAACACTCCCAGGACAGGTACAGCACGGGGTTAGATACAGAGTAAAGCTCCCTCTACACTCTCCCCATCAAACACTCCCAGGACAGGTACAGCACGGGGTTAGATACAGAGTAAAGCTCCCTCTACACGGCCCCATCAAACACTCCCAGGACAGATACAGCACGGGGTTAGATACAGACTAAAGCTCCCTCTAAACCGTCCCCATCAAACACTCCCAGGACAGGTACAGCACGGGGTTAGATACAGAGTAAATCTCCCTCTACACCGTCCCCATCAAACACTCCCAGGACAGGTACAGCAGGGGGTTAGATACAGAGTAAAGCTCCCTCTACACCGTCCCCATCAAACACTCCCGGGACAGGTACAGCACGGGGTTAGATACAGAGTAAAGCTCCCTCTACACCGTCCCCAACAAACACTCCCAGGACAGGTACAGCACGGGGTTAGATACAGAGTAAAGCTCCCTCTACACCGTCCCCATCAAACACTCCCAGGAAAGGTACAGCGCAGGGTTAGATACAGAGTAAAGCTCCCTCTGCACCGTCCCCATCAAACACTCCCAGGAAAGTACATCACGGGGCTAGATACAGAGTAAAACCCCCTCTAAACCGGCCCCATCAAACACTCCCAGGACAGGTACAGCACGGTGTTAGACACAGAGTAAAGCTCCCTCTACACTGTCCCCATCAAACACTCCCAGGACAGGTACAGCACGGGGTTAGAGACAGAGTAAAGCTCCCTCTACACCGTCCCCATCAAACACTCCCAGGACAGGTACAGCACGGTGTTAGACACAGAGTAAAGCTACCTCTAAACATTTCCAATCAAGCAATCAAAGGACATTTCTAGCATGGGGTTAGATGCAGAGTACAGTTCACTCTACTCCGTCCCCAGTCCAATACTCACAGGACATGTACAGCTCGGGTTTACATTCAGAGTAAAGATCCCTCTACACCGTCTCCATCAAACACTCCCAGGACAGGTACAGCACGGGGTTAGATACAGATTAAAGCTCCCTCTACACCGTCCCCATCAAACACTCCCAGGACAGGTACAGCATGGGGCTGGATACAGACTAAAGCTACCTCTACACTGTCTCCATGAAACACTCCCAGGAAAGGTACAGAATTTATTATATACTGATTAAATCTCCCTCTACACCGTACCCACCAAACAATCCCAGGACAGGTACAGCATGGGGTTAGATACAGGGTAAAGCTCCCTCTACACCGTCCCCATCAAACACTACCAGGACAGGGACAGCACGGTGTTAGAAACAGAATAAACCTCCCTCTACACCGTCCCCATCAAACACTCCCAGGACAGGTACAGCATGGGGTTAGATACAGAGTAAAGCCCCCTCGACACCATCCCCATCAAACACTCCCGGGACAGGTACAGCACGGGGTTAGATACAGAGTAAAGCTCCCTCTACACCGTCCCCATCAAAAACTCCCAGGACAGGTACAGCATGGGGTTAGATACAGAGTAAATCTCCCTCTACACCGTCCCCATCAAACACTCCCAGGACAGGTACAGCACGGGGTTAGATACAGAGTAAATCTCCCTCTACACTGTCCCCATCAAACACTCCCAGGACAGGTACAGCACGGGGTTAGATACAGAGTAAAGCCCCCTCGACACCATCCCCATCAAACACTCCCAGGACAGGTACAGCACGGGGTTAGATACAGAGTCAAGCTCCCTCTACACCGTCCCAATCAAACAATCCCAGGACAGGTACAGCACGGGGTTAGATACAGAGTAAAGCTCCCTCTACACTGTCCCCATCAAAACTTCCCCAGATACGTACAGCACCAGGTTAGACACAGAGTAAATCTCCCTCTACATCTTCCTCATCAAACACTCCCAGGACAGGTACAGCACGGGGTTAGATACAGAGTAAAGCTCCCTCTACACTGTCCCCATCAAACACTCCCAGGACAGGTACAGCACGGGGTTAGATACAGAGTAAAGCTCCCTCTACACTGTCCCCATCAAACAGTCCCAGGACAGGTACAGCACGGGGTTAGATACAGAGTAAAGCTCCCTCTACACTGTCCCCATCAAACACTCCCAGGACAGGTACAGCACGGGGTTAGATACAGAGTAAATCTCCCTCTACACTGTCCCCATCAAACACTCCCAGGACAGGTACAGCACAGGGTTAGATACAGAGTAAAGCTCCCTCTACACCGTCCCCATCAAACACTCCCAGGACAGGTACAGCACGGGGTTAGATACAGAGTAAATCTCCCTCTACACTGTCCCCATCAAACACTCCCAGGACAGGTACAGCACAGGGTTAGATACAGAGTAAAGCTTCCTCTACACCGTCCCCATCAAACACTCCCAGGACCGGTACAGCACGGAGTTAGATACAGAGTGAATCTCCCTCTACACTGTCCCCATCAAACACTCCCAGGACAGGTACAGCACGGGGTTAGATACAGAGTAAAGCTCCCTCTACACCGTCCCCATCAAACACTCCCAGGACAGGTACAGCACGGGGTTCGATACAGAGTAAATCACCCTCTACACCATCCCCATCAAATACTCCCAGGACAGGTACAGCACGGGGTTAGATACAGAGTAAAGCTCCCTCTACACCGTCCCCATCAAACACTCGCAGGACAGGTACAGCACTACATTAGATAAAGAGTATAGCTACCTCTAAACATTTCCAATCAAGCAATCCAAGGGCATTTCTAGCACGGGGTTATATGCAGAGTACAGTTCACTCTACTCCGTCCCCAATCCAATACTCCCATGACACGTACAGCTCGGGTTTAGATACAGAGTAAAGATCCCTCTACACCGTCTCCATCAAACACTCCCAGGACAGGTACAGCACGGGGTTAGATACAGAGTAAAGCTCCCTCTACACTGTCCCCGTCAAACACTCCTAGGACAGGTACTACATGGGGTTAGATACAGAGTAAAGTTCCCTCCACACTGTTGCCATCAAACACTCCCAAGACAGGTACAGCACGGGCGTCGATACAGAGTAAATCTCCCTCTACACTGTCCCCATCAAACACTCCCAGGACAGGTACAGCACTGGGTCAGATACAGAGTAAAGCTCCCTCTACACCGTCACCATCAAAAGCTCCCAGGACAGGTACAGCACGGGGTTAGATACAGAGTAAAACTCCCTCTACACCGTTCCCATCAAACTCTCCCAGGACAGGTACAGCAGAGGGTTAGATACAGAGTAAAGCTCCCTCTACACCGTCCCCATCAAACACTCCCAGCACAGGTACAGCACGGGGTTAAAAACAGAATAAATCTCCCTCTACACTGTCCCCATCAAACACTCCCAGGACAGGTACAGCACGGGGTTAGATACAGAGTAAAGCTCCCTGTACACTGTCCCCATCAAACACACCCAGGACAGGTACAGCACGGGGTTAGATACAGAGTAAAACTCCCTGTACACCGTCCCCATCAAACACTCCCAGGACAGGTACAGCACGGGGTTAGATACAGAGTAAAGCTCCCTCTACACTGTCCCCATCAAACACTCCCAGGACAGGTACAGCACGGGGTTAAATACAGAGTAAAGCTTCCTGTACACCGGCACCATCAGGACTCCCAGGACAGGTACGGCACGGTGTTAGATACAGAGTATAGTTCACTCTACTCCGTCCCCAATCCAATTCTCCCATGACACGTACAGCACGGGTTTAGATGCAGCGTGAAAGTCCCTCCATACCATCCCCACCAAACACTCCCAGGACAGGTACAGCACGGAGTTAGATACAGAGTAAAGCTCCCTCTACACTGTCCCCATCAAACACTCCCAGGACAGGTACAGCACGGGGTTAGATACAGAGTAAAGCTCCCTCTACACCGTCCCCATCAAACACTCCCAGTACAGGTACAGCACGGTGTTAGATACAGAGTAAAGCTCCCTCTGCAGCGTCCCCATCAAACACTCCCAGGACAGGTACAGCACGGGGTTAGACACAGAGTAAAGCTCCCTCTACACCGTCCCGATCAAACTTTCCCAGGACAGGTACAGCTAGGGGTTAGACACAGAGTAAAGCTCCCTCTACACCGTCCTCATCAAACACTCGCAGGACAGGTACAGCACGGGGTTAGATAAAGAGTAAATTTCCCTCTACACCGTCCCCATCAAACACTCCCAGGACATGTACAGCACAGGGTGAGATACAGAGTAAAACTCCCTCTACACCGTCCCCATCAAACACTCCCAGGACAGGTACAGCACGGGGTTAGATACAGAGTAAAGCTCCCTCTACACTGTCCCCATCAAACACTCCCAGGACATGTACAGCACAGGGTGAGATACAGAGTAAAACTCCCTCTACACCGTCCCCATCAAACACTCCCAGGACAGGTACAGCACGGGGTTAGATACAGAGTAAAGCTCCCTCTACACCGTCCCCAACAAACACTCCCAGGACCGGTACAGCACGGGGTTAGATACAGAGTAAATCTCCCTCTACTCCATCCACAACAAACACTCCCAGGACAGGTACAGCACGGGGTTAGATACAGAGTAAATCTCCCTCTACACCGTCCCCATCAAACACTCCCAGGACAGGTACAGCACGGGGTTAGGTACAGAGTAAAGCTCCCTCTACAACGTCCCCATCAAACACTCCCAGGACAGGTACAGCACGGGGTTAGGTACAGAGTAAAGCTCCCTCTACAACGTCCCCATCAAACACTCCCAGGACAGGTACAGCACGGGGTTAGATACAGGGGAAATCTCCCTCTACACTGTCCCCATCAAACACTCCCAGGACAGGTACAGCACGGGGTTAGATACAGAGTAAAGCTCCCTCTACACTGTCCCCATCAAACACTCCCAGGACAGGTACAGCACGGGGTTAGATACAGAGTAAATCTCCCTCTACACCGTCCCCATCAAACACTCCCAGGAAAGTACATCACGGGGCTAGATACAGAGTAAAACCCCCTCTAAACCGGCCCCATCAAACACTCCCAGGACCGGTACAGCACGTTGTTAGACACAGAGTAAAGCTCCCTCTACACCGTCCCGATCAAACAATCCCAGGATAGGTACAGCACGGGGTTAGACACAGAGTAAAGCTCCCTCTACACCGTCCCCATCAAACACTCCCAGGAAATGTACAGCACGGTGTTAGACACAGAGTAAAGCTACCTCTAAACATTTCCAATCAAGCAATCAAAGGACATTTCTAGCATGGGGTTAGATGCAGAGTACAGTTCACTCTACTCCGTCCCCAGTCCAATACTCACAGGACATGTACAGCTCGGGTTTAGATACAGAGTAAAGATCCCTCTACACCGTCTCCATCAAACACTCCCAGGACAGGTACAGCACGGGGTTAGATACAGAGTAAATCTCCCTCTACACCGTCCCCATCAAACACTCCCAGGAAAGGTACAGCACGGGGATAGATACAGAGTAAAGCTCCCTCTACACCGTCCCCATCAAACACTCCCAGCACAGGTACAGCACGGGTTTAGATACAGAGTAAAGCTCTCTCTACACTGTCCCCATCAAACACTCCCAGGACACGTACAGCACGGAGTTAGATACAGAGTAAAACTCCCTCTACACCGTCCCCATCAAACACTCCCAGGACAGGTACAGCACGGTGTTAGATACAGAGTAAAGCTCCCTCTGCAGCGTCCCCATCAAACACTCCCAGGACAGGTACAGCACGGGGTTAGACACAGAGTAAAGCTCCCTCTACACCGTCCCGATCAAACTTTCCCAGGACAGGTACAGCACGGGGTTAGATACAGAGTAAAGCTCCCTCTACACCGTCCCCATCAAACACTCCCAGGACAGGTACAGCACGGGGTTAGATAAAGAGTAAATCTCCCTCTACACTGTCCCAATCAAACACTCCCAGGACAGGTACAGCACGGTGCTAGACACAGAGTAAATCTCCCTCTACACTGTCCCCATCAAACACTCCCAGGACAGGTACAGCACGGTGCTAGACACAGAGTAAAGCTACCTCTAAACATTTCCAATCAAGCAGTCAAAGGACAT
The DNA here is from genome assembly GCA_026770705.1 of Isurus oxyrinchus. Classification (NCBI taxonomy): domain Eukaryota; kingdom Metazoa; phylum Chordata; class Chondrichthyes; order Lamniformes; family Lamnidae; genus Isurus; species Isurus oxyrinchus. Next base: position 36,135 of record JANJGN010001454.1, read on the forward strand.
TTCCAGCATGGGGTTAGATGCAGAGTACAGTTCACTGTACACCGTCCCCAATCCAATACTCCCAGGACACGTACAGCTCGGGTTTAGATACAGAGTAAAGATCCCTCTACACCGTCTCCATCAAACACTCCCAGGACAGGTACAGCACGGGGTTAGATACAGAGTAAATCTCCCTCTACACCGTCCCCCATCAAACAATCCCAGGAAAGGTACAGCACGGGGTTAGATACAGAGTAAAACTCCCTCTACACCGTCCCCATCAAACACTCCCAGGACATGTACAGCACAGGGTGAGATACAGAGTAAAACTCCCTCTACACCGTCCCCATCAAACACTCACAGGACATGAACTGCACGGGGTTAGATACAGAGTAAAGCTCCATCTACACCGTCCCCATCAAACACTCCCAGGACAGTTACAGCACGGGGTTAGATACAGAGTAAATCTCCCTCTACACTGTCCCCATCAAACACTCCCAGGACAGGTACAGCACGGGGTTAGATACAGAGTAAATCACCCTCTACACCGTCCCCATCAAACACTCCCAGGACAGGTACAGCACGGGGTTCGATACAGAGTAAAGCTCCGTCAACACCATCCACATCAAACAATCCCAGGACAGGTACAGCATGGGGTTAGATACAGAGTAAAACTCCCTCTACACCGTCCCCATCAAACACTCCCAGGACAGGTACAGCACGGGGTTAGATACAGAGTAAAGCTCCCTCTACACCGTCCCCAATCCAATACTCCCATGACACGTACAGCTCGGGTTTAGATACAGAGTAAATATCCCTCTGCACCGTCTCCATCAAACACTCCCAGGACAGGTACAGCACGGGGTTAGATACAGAGTAAAGCTCCCTCTACACTGTCCCCGTCAAACACTCCTAGGACAGGTACTACATGGGGTTAGATACAGAGTAAAGTTCCCTCCACACTGTTGCCATCAAACACTCCCAAGACCGGTACAGCACGGGCGTCGATACAGAGTAAATCTCCCTCTACACTGTCCCCATCAAACACTCCCAGGACAGGTACAGCACTGGGTCACATACAGTGTAAAGCTCCCTCTACACCGTCACCATCAAAAGCTCCCAGGACAGGTACAGCACGGGGTTAGATACAGAGTAAAACTCCCTCTACACCGTCCCCATCAAACACTCCCAGGACAGGTACAGCACTGGGTCACATACAGTGTAAAGCTCCCTCTACACCGTCCCCATCAAACACTCCCAGGACAGGTACAGCACGGGGTTAGATACAGAGTAAAACTCCCTCTACACCGTCCCCATCAAACTCTCCCAGGACAGGTACAGCAGTGGGTTAGATACAGAGTAAAGCTCCCTCTACACCGTCCCCATCAAACACTCCCAGCACAGGTACAGCACGGGGTTAAAAACAGAATAAATCTCCCTCTACACTGTCCCCATCAAACACTCCCAGGACAGGTACAGCACGGGGTTAGATACAGAGTAAAGCTCCCTCTACACTGTCCCCGTCAAACACACCCAGGACAGGTACAGCACAGGGTTAGATACAGAGTAAAACTCCCTGTACACCGTCCCCATCAAACACTCCCAGGACAGGTACAGCACGGGGTTAGATACAGAGTAAAGCTCCCTCTAAACCGTCGCTATCAAACACTCCCAGGACAGGTACAGCACGGGGTTAAAAACAGAGTAAAGCTTCCTGCACACCGGCACCATCAAGACTCCCAGGGCAGGTACGGCACGGTGTTAGATACAGAGTATAGTTCACTCTACTCCGTCCCCAATCCAATTCTCCCATGACACGTACAGCACGGGTTTAGATGCAGCGTGAAAGTCCCTCCATACCATCCCCACCAAACACTCCCAGGACAGGTGCAGCACGGGGTTAGATACAGAGTAAAGCTCCCTCTACACTGTCCCCATCAAACACCCCCAGGGCAGGTACAGCACGGGGTTAGATACAGAGTAAATCTCCCTCTACACCATCCCCATCAAACACTCCCAGGACAGGTACAGCACGGGGTTAAATACAGAGTAAAACTCCCTCTACACCGTGCCCATCAAACACTCCCAGGACAGGTACAGCACGGGGTTAGGTACTGAGAAAAGATCCCACTACACCGTCCCCATCAAACACTTCCAGGACAGGTACAACATGGGGTTAGACACAGATTAAACTCCCTCTACACCGGCCCCATCAAACACTCCCAGGACAGGTACAGCACGGTGTTAGACACAGAGTAAATCTCCCTCTACACTGTCCCAATCAAACACTCCCAGGACAGATACAGCACGGGGTTAGATACAGAGTAAAGCTTCCTCTACACCGTCCCCATCAAACACTCCCAGGACAGGTACAGCACGGGGTTAGATACAGAGTAAATCACCCTCTACACCGTCCCCATCAAACACTCCCAGGACAGGTACAGCACGGGGTTCGATACAGAGTAAAGCTCCGTCAACACCATCCACATCAAACAATCCCAGGACAGGTACAGCATGGGGTTAGATACAGAGTAAAACTCCCTCTACACCGTCCCCATCAAACACTCGCAGGACAGGTACAGCACTACATTAGATAAAGAGTATAGCTCCCTCTACACTGTCCCCATCAAACACTCCCAGGACAGGTACAGCACGGTGTTAGATACAGAGTAAAGCTCCCTCTACACTGTCCCCATCAAACACTCCCAGGACAGGTACAGCATGGGGTTAGATACAGAGTAAAGCTCCCACTACACTGTCCCCATCAAACACTCCCAGGACAGGTACAGCACGGGGTTAGATACAGAGTAAATCTCTCTCTACACTGTCCCCATCAAACACTCCCAGGACAGGTACAGCACAGGGTTAGATACAGGGTAAAGCTCCCTCTACACCGTCCCCATCAAACACTCCCAGGAAAGGTACAGCACGGGGTTAGATACAGAGTAAAGCTCCCTCCACACTGTCCCCATCAAACACTCCCAGGACAGGTACAGCACGGTGTTAGACACAGAGTAATGCTACCTCTACACCGTCCCCATCAAACACTCCCAGGAAAGGTACAGCACGGTGTTAGACACAGAGTAAAGCTACCTCTAAACATTTCCAATCAAGCAATCCAAGGACATTTCTAGCACGGGGTTAGATGCAGAGTACAGTTCACTCTACTCCGTCCCCAATCCAATACTCCCATGACACGTACAGCTCGGGTTTAGATACAGAGTAAAGATCCCTCTACACCGTCTCCATCAAACACTCCCAGGACAGGTACAGCACGGGGTTAGATACAGAGTAAAGCTCCCTCTACACTGTCCCCGTCAAACACTCCTAGGACAGGTACTACATGGGGTTAGATACAGAGTAAAGTTCCCTCCACACTGTTGCCATCAAACACTCCCAAGACCGGTACAGCACGGGCGTCGATACAGAGTAAATCTCCCTCTACACTGTCCCCATCAAACACTCCCAGGACAGGTACAGCACTGGGTCACATACAGTGTAAAGCTCCCTCTACACCGTCACCATCAAAAGCTCCCAGGACAGGTACAGCACGGGGTTAGATACAGAGTAAAACTCCCTCTACACCGTCCCCATCAAACTCTCCCAGGACAGGTACAGCAGTGGGTTAGATACAGAGTAAAGCTCCCTCTACACCGTCCCCATCAAACACTCCCAGCACAGGTACAGCACGGGGTTAAAAACAGAATAAATCTCCCTCTACACTGTCCCCATCAAACACTCCCAGGACAGGTACAGCACGGGGTTAGATACAGAGTAAAGCTCCCTCTACACTGTCCCCATCAAACACACCCAGGACAGGTACAGCACAGGGTTAGATACAGAGTAAAACTCCCTCTACACCGTCCCCATCAAACACTCCCAGGACAGGTACAGCAGTGGGTTAGATACAGAGTAAATCTCCCTCTAAACCGTCGCCATCAAACACTCCCAGGACAGGTACAGCACGGGGTTAAATACAGAGTCAAGCTTCCTGCACACCGGCACCATCAAGACTCCCAGGGCAGGTACGGCACGGTGTTAGATACAGAGTATAGTTCACTCTACTCCGTCCCCAATCCAATTCTCCCATGACACGTACAGCACGGGTTTAGATGCAGCGTGAAAGTCCCTCCATACCATCCCCACCAAACACTCCCAGGACAGGTACAGCACGGGGTTAGATACAGAGTAAAGCTCCCTCTACACTGTCCCCATCAAACACCCCCAGGACAGGTACAGCACGGGGTTAGATACAGAGTAAATCTCCCTCTACACCATCCCCATCAAACACTCCCAGGACAGGTACAGCACGGGGTTAAATACAGAGTAAAACTCCCTCTACACCGTCCCCATCAAACAATCCCACGACAGGTACAGCACGGTGTTAGATAGAGTAAAGCTCCCTCTACACTGTCCCCATCAAACACTCCCAGGACAGGTACAGCACTGGGTTAGATACAGAGTAAAGCTCCCTCTATACCGTTCCCATCAAACACTCCCAGGGCAGTTACAGCACGGAGTTAGATACAGAGTAAAGCTCCCTCTACACTGTCCCCATCAAACACTCCCAGGACAGGTACAGCACGGGGTTAGGTACTGAGAAAAGATCCCACTACACCGTCCCCATCAAACACTTCCAGGACAGGTACAACATGGGGTTAGACACAGATTAAACTCCCTCTACACCGTCCCCATCAAACACTCCCAGGACAGGTACAGCACGGAGTTAGACACAGAGTAAATCTCCCTCTACACTGTCCCAATCAAACACTCCCAGGACAGATACAGCACGGGGTTAGATACAGAGTAAAGCTCCCTCTACACCGTCCCCATCAAACACTCCCAGGACAGGTACAGCACGGGGTTAGATACAGAGTAAAGCTCCCTCTACACTGTCCACATCAAAACACTCCCAGGACAGGTAAAGCACAGGGTTAGATACAGAGTAAAGCTCCCCCTTTAAAAATCCACAAACAGAACTGTCCCGGTAGACCGATCGTCTCAGCTTGCTCCTGCCCCACAGAACTCATCTCTCGTTATCTTGACTCCCTTCTCTCTCCCCTTGTCCAGTCCCTTCCCACCTACATCCGTGATTCCTCTGACACCTTACGTCACATCAACAATTTCCAGTTCCCTGGCTCCAACCGCTTCCTCTTCACCATGGACGTCCAATCCCTCTACACCTCCATCCCCCACCAGGATGGTCTGAGGGCCCTTAGCTTCTTCCTCGAACAGAGGCCCGAACAATCCCCATCCACCACTACTCTCCTCCGTCTGGCTGAACTTGTTCTCACACGGAACAATTTCTCCTACAACTCCTCTCACTTCCCCCAAATAAAAGGTGTGGCTATGGGTACTCGCGTGGGCCCCAGCTATGCCTGTCTCTTTATGGGGTATGTGGAACATTCCTTGTTGCAGTCCTACTCCGGCCCCCTCCCACAACTTTTTCTCCGGTACATCGATGATTACTTCGGTGCCGCTTCATGCTCTCGTCGGGACTTGGAAAAATTTATTAATTTTGCTTCCAATCTCCACCCCTCCATCATTTTCACGTGGTCCATCTCTGACACTTCCCTTCCCTTCCTTGACCTCTCTGTCTCAATCTCTGGTGATAGACTGTCCACCAATATCCATTACAAACCCACCGACTCCCACAGCTACCTCGACTACAGCTCCTCACACCCCGCTTCCTGTAAGGACTCCATCCCATTCTCCCAGTTCCTTCGCCTCCGTTGCATCTGTTCCGATGATGCTACCTTCAAAAACAGTTCCTCTGACGTGTCCTCCTTCTTCCTTAACCGAGGTTTTCCACCCACGGTCGTTGACAGGGCCCTCAACCGTGTCCGGCCCATCTCCCGTGCATCCGCCCTCACGCCTTCTCCTCCCTCCCAGAAACATGATAGGGTCCCCCTTGTCCTCACTTATCACCCCACCAGCCTCCGCATTCAAAGGATCATCCTCCGCCATTTCCGCCAACTCCAGCATGATGCCACCACCAAACACATCTTCCCTTCACCCCCCTTATCGGCATTCCGTAGGGATCGTTCCCTCCGGGACACCCTGGTCCACTCCTCCATCACCCCCTACTCCTCAACCCCCTCCTATGGCACCACCCCATGCCCACGCAAAAGATGTAACACCTGCCCCTTCACTTCCTCTCTCCTCATCGTCCAAGGGCCCAAACACTCCTTTCAAGTGAAGCAGCATTTCACTTGCATTTCCCCCAACTTAGTCTACTGCATTCGTTGCTCCCAATGTGGTCTCCTCTACATTGGAGAGACCAAACGTAAACTGGGCGACCGCTTTGCAGAACACCTTCGGTCTGTCCGCAAGCATTGACCCAGACCTCCCTGTCGCTTGCCATTTTAACACTCCACCCTGCTCTCTTGCCCACATGTCTGTCCTTGGCCTGCTGCATTGTTCCAGTGACGCCCAACGCAAACTGGAGGAACAACACCTCATCTTCCGACTAGGCACCTTACAGCCTTCCGGTCTGAATATTGAGTTCAACAACTTTAGGTCGTGAGCTCCCTCCCCCATCCCCACCCCCTTTCTGTTTCCCCCTTTTTCCCCTTTTTTTCCCTATAAATTATATAGATTTTTCTTTTCCCACCTATTTCCATTATTTTTAAATATTTTAAAATCTTTTATGCTCCCTCCACCCCCACTAGAGCTGTACCTTGAGTGCCCTACCATCCATTCTTAATTAGCACATTCGTTTAGATAATATCACCAACTTTAACTTTAACACCTATGTGTTCTATTGTACCATTGTCGTTGACATCTTTTGATGATCTGCTTCTATCACTGCTTCTTTGTCTACACAAGCACCTCTCTCTCTCTCTCTCTCCGCCCCCCCACACACACACCTTAAACCAGCTTATATTTCAACTCTTTCTTGGACTCGAAATCAAGTTCTGTCGAAGGGTCATGAGGACTCGAAACGTCAACTCTTTTCTTCTCCGCCGATGCTGCCAGACCTGCTGAGTTTCTCCAGGTAATTCTGTTTTTGTTTTGGATTTCCAGCATCCGCAGTTTTGTTTTGTCTTTATCCCTCTACACTGTTCCCATCAAACACTCCCAGGACAGGTACAGCATGGGGTTAGTTACAGAGTAAAGCTCCCACTACACCGTCCCCATCAAACACTCCCAGGACAGGTACAGCACGGGGTTAGATACAGAGTAAAGCTCCCTCTACACCGTCCCCATCAAACACTCCCAGGACAGGTACAGCACGGTATTATTTACAGAGTAAAGCTTCCTCTACACACTCCCCAACAAACACTCCCAGGATAGGTACAGCACGGGGTTAGATACAGAGTAAAGCTCCCTCTACACTGTCCCCATCAAACACTCCCAGGACAGGTACAGCACTGTGTTATTTACAGAGTAAAGCTCCCTCTACACACTCCCCAACAAACACTCCCAGGACAGGTACAGCATGGGGCTAGATACAGACTAAAGCTACCTCTACACTGTCTCCATGAAACACTCCCAGGAAAGGTACAGAATTTATTATATACTGATTAAATCTCCCTCTACACTTTGCCCATCAAACACTCCCAGGACAGAGACAGCATGGGGTTAAATACAGAGTAAAGCTCCATCTACACCGGCCCCATCAAACACTCCCAGGACAGGTACAGCACTGGGTTAGCTACAGAGTAAAGCTCCCTCTACACCGTACCCAACAAACAATCCCAGGATAGGTACAGCACAGGGTTAGATACAGAGTAAAGCTCCCTCTACAACGTCCCCATCAAACACTCCCAGGACATGTACAGCATTGGGTTAAATACAGAGTAAATCTCCCTCTAGACTGTCCCCATCAGCACTCCCAGGACAGGTACAGCAGGGGGTTAGCTACAGAGTAAAGCTCCCTCTACACCGTCCGAACCAAACAATCCCAGGACAGGTACAGCATGGGGTTAGATACAGGGTAAAGCTCCCTCTACACCGTCCCCATCAAACACTACCAGGACAGGGACAGCACGGTGTTAGAAACAGAATAAACCTCCCTCTACACCGTCCCCATCAAACACTCCCGGGACAAGTACAGCATGGGGTTAGATACAGAGTAAAGCCCCCTCGACACCATCTCCATCAAACACTCCCGGGACAGGTACAGCATGGGGTTAGATACAGAGTAAAGCCCCCTCGCCACCATCCCCATCAAACACTCCCAGGACAGGTACAGCATGGGGTTAGATACAGAGTAAAGCTCCCTCTACACCATCCCCATCAAAAACTCCCAGGACAGGTACAGCATGGGGTTAGATACAGAGTAAATCTCCCTCTACACCGTCCCCATCAAACACTCCCAGGACAGGTACAGCACGGGGTTAGATACAGAGTAAATCTCCCTCTACACTGTCCCCATCAAACACTCCCAGGACAGGTACAGCACGGGGTTAGATACAGAGTAAAGCCCCCTCGACACCATCCCCATCAAACACTCCCAGGACAGGTACAGCATGGGGTTAGATACAGAGTAAAGCTCCCTCTACACCGTCCCCATCAAACACTCCCAGGACAGGTACAGCACGGGGTTAGATACAGAGTCAAGCTCCCTCTACACCGTCCCAATCAAACAATCCCAGGACAGGTACAGCACGGGGTTAGATACAGAGTAAAGCTCCCTCTACACTGTCCCCATCAAAACTTCCCCAGATACGTACAGCACCAGGTTAGACACAGAGTAAAACTCCCTCTACACCTTCCTCATCAAACACTCCCAGGACAGGTACAGCACGGGGTTAGATACAGAGTAAAGCTCCCTCTACACTGTCCCCATCAAACACTCCCAGGACAGGTACAGCACGGGGTTAGATACAGAGTAAAGCTCCCTCTACACTGTCCCCATCAAACAGTCCCAGGACAGGTACAGCACGGGGTTAGATACAGAGTAAAGCTCCCTCTACACTGTCCCCATCAAACACTCCCAGGACAGGTACAGCACGGGGTTAGATACAGAGTAAATCTCCCTCTACACTGTCCCCATCAAACACTCCCAGGACAGGTACAGCACAGGGTTAGATACAGAGTAAAGCTCCCTCTACACCGTCCCCATCAAACACTCCCAGGACAGGTACAGCACGGGGTTAGATACAGAGTAAATCTCCCTCTACACTGTCCCCATCAAACACTCCCAGGACAGGTACAGCACAGGGTTAGATACAGAGTAAAGCTTCCTCTACACCGTCCCCATCAAACACTCCCAGGACCGGTACAGCACGGAGTTAGATACAGAGTGAATCTCCCTCTACACTGTCCCCATCAAACACTCCCAGGACAGGTACAGCACGGGGTTAGATACAGAGTAAAGCTCCCTCTACACCGTCCCCATCAAACACTCCCAGGACAGGTACAGCACGGGGTTCGATACAGAGTAAATCACCCTCTACACCATCCCCATCAAATACTCCCAGGACAGGTACAGCACGGGGTTAGATACAGAGTAAAGCTCCCTCTACACCGTCCCCATCAAACACTCGCAGGACAGGTACAGCACTACATTAGATAAAGAGTATAGCTACCTCTAAACATTTCCAATCAAGCAATCCAAGGGCATTTCTAGCACGGGGTTATATGCAGAGTACAGTTCACTCTACTCCGTCCCCAATCCAATACTCCCATGACACGTACAGCTCGGGTTTAGATACAGAGTAAAGATCCCTCTACACCGTCTCCATCAAACACTCCCAGGACAGGTACAGCACGGGGTTAGATACAGAGTAAAGCTCCCTCTACACTGTCCCCGTCAAACACTCCTAGGACAGGTACTACATGGGGTTAGATACAGAGTAAAGTTCCCTCCACACTGTTGCCATCAAACACTCCCAAGACAGGTACAGCACGGGCGTCGATACAGAGTAAATCTCCCTCTACACTGTCCCCATCAAACACTCCCAGGACAGGTACAGCACTGGGTCAGATACAGAGTAAAGCTCCCTCTACACCGTCACCATCAAAAGCTCCCAGGACAGGTACAGCACGGGGTTAGATACAGAGTAAAACTCCCTCTACACCGTTCCCATCAAACTCTCCCAGGACAGGTACAGCAGTGGGTTAGATACAGAGTAAAGCTCCCTCTACACCGTCCCCATCAAACACTCCCAGCACAGGTACAGCACGGGGTTAAAAACAGAATAAATCTCCCTCTACACTGTCCCCATCAAACACTCCCAGGACAGGTACAGCACGGGGTTAGATACAGAGTAAAGCTCCCTGTACACTGTCCCCATCAAACACACCCAGGACAGGTACAGCACAGGGTTAGATACAGAGTAAAACTCCCTGTACACCGTCCCCATCAAACACTCCCAGGACAGGTACAGCACGGGGTTAGATACAGAGTAAAGCTCCCTCTACACCGTCCCCATCAAACACTCCCAGGACAGGTACAGTAGTGGGTTAGATACAGAGTAAAGCTCCCTCTAAACCGTCGCCATCAAACACTCCCAGGACAGGTACAGCACGGGGTTAAATACAGAGTAAAGCTTCCTGTACACCGGCACCATCAAGACTCCCAGGACAGGTACGGCACGGTGTTAGATACAGAGTATAGTTCACTCTACTCCGTCCCCAATCCAATTCTCCCATGACACGTACAGCACGGGTTTAGATGCAGCGTGAAAGTCCCTCCATACCATCCCCACCAAACACTCCCAGGACAGGTACAGCACGGAGTTAGATACAGAGTAAAGCTCCCTCTACACTGTCCCCATCAAACACTCCCAGGACAGGTACAGCACGGAGTTAGATACAGAGTAAAACTCCCTCTACACCGTCCCCATCAAACACTCCCAGGACAGGTACAGCACGGTGTTAGATACAGAGTAAAGCTCCCTCTGCAGCGTCCCCATCAAACACTCCCAGGACAGGTACAGCACGGGGTTAGATACAGAGTAAAGCTCCCTCTACACCGTCCCGATCAAACTTTCCCAGGACAGGTACAGCTAGGGGTTAGACACAGAGTAAAGCTCCCTCTACACCGTCCTCATCAAACACTCGCAGGACAGGTACAGCACGGGGTTAGATAAAGAGTAAATTTCCCTCTACACCGTCCCCATCAAACACTCCCAGGACATGTACAGCACAGGGTGAGATACAGAGTAAAACTCCCTCTACACCGTCCCCATCAAACACTCCCAGGACAGGTACAGCACGGGGTTAGATACAGAGTAAAGCTCCCTCTACACTGTCCCCATCAAACACTCCCAGGACATGTACAGCACAGGGTGAGATACAGAGTAAAACTCCCTCTACACCGTCCCCATCAAACACTCCCAGGACAGGTACAGCACGGGGTTAGATACAGAGTAAAGCTCCCTCTACACCGTCCCCAACAAACACTCCCAGGACCGGTACAGCACGGGGTTAGATACAGAGTAAATCTCCCTCTACTCCATCCACAACAAACACTCCCAGAACAGGTACAGCACGGGGTTAGATACAGAGTAAATCTCCCTCTACACCGTCCCCATCAAACACTCCCAGGACAGGTACAGCACGGGGTTAGGTACAGAGTAAAGCTCCCTCTACAACGTCCCCATCAAACACTCCCAGGACAGGTACAGCACGGGGTTAGATACAGAGTAAAGCTCCCTCTGCAGCGTCCCCATCAAACACTCCCAGGAAAGTACATCACGGGGTTAGATACAGAGTAAAAGCCCCTCTAAACCGGCCCCATCAAACACTCCCAGGACAGGTACAGCACGTTGTTAGACACAGAGTAAAGCTCCCTCTACACCGTCCCGATCAAACAATCCCAGGATAGGTACAGCACGGGGTTAGATACAGAGTAAAGCTCCCTCTACACCGTCCCGATCAAACAATCCCAGGAAAGGTACAGCACGGTGTTAGACACAGAGTAAAGCTACCTCTAAACATTTCCAATCAAGCAATCAAAGGACATTTCTAGCATGGGGTTAGATGCAGAGTACAGTTCACTCTACTCCGTCCCCAGTCCAATACTCACAGGACATGTACAGCTCGGGTTTAGATACAGAGTAAAGATCCCTCTACACCGTCTCCATCAAACACTCCCAGGACAGGTACAGCACGGGGTTAGATACAGAGTAAATCTCCCTCTACACCGTCCCCCATCAGAAACTCCCAGGACAGGTACAGCACAGGGTCAGATACAGAGTAAAGCTCCCTCTACACTGTCCCCATCAAACACTCCCAGGACAGGTACAGCACGGGGTTAGATACAGAGTAAATCTCCCTCTACACCGTCCCCAACAAACACTCCCAGGACAGGTACAGCACTGGGTTAGATACAGAGTAAAGCTCACTCTACACCGTCTCCATCAAACATTCCCAGGGCAGGTACAGGATGGGGTTAGATACAGAGTAAAACTCCCTCTACACTGTCCCCATCAAACACTCCCAGGACAGGTACAGCAGGGGTTAGATACAGAGTAAACTCCCTCTACACTGTCCCCATCAAACACTCCCAGGAAAGGTACAGCACGGGGATAGATACAGAGTAAAGCTCCCTCTACACCGTCCCCATCAAACACTCCCAGCACAGGTACAGCACGGGGTTAGATACAGAGTAAACTCCCTCTACACCGTCCCCATCAAACACTCCCAGCACAGGTACAGCACGGGGTTAGATACAGAGTAAACTCCCTCTACACTGTCCCCATCAAACACTCCCAGGAAAGGTACAGCACGGGGATAGATACAGAGTAAAGCTCCCTCTACACTGTCCCCATCAAACACTCCCAGGAAAGGTACAGCACGGGGATAGATACAGAGTAAAGCTCTCTCTATACTGTACCCATCAAACACTCCCAGGACAGGTACAGCACGGAGTTAGATACAGAGTAAAACACCCTCTACACCGTCCCCATCAAACACTCCCAGGACAGGTACAGCACGGTGTTAGATACAGAGTAAAGCTCCCTCTGCAGCGTCCCCATCAAACACTCCCAGGACAGGTACAGCACGGGGTTAGACACAGAGTAAAGCTCCCTCTACACCGTCCCGATCAAACTTTCCCAGGACAGGTACAGCTAGGGGTTAGACACAGAGTAAAGCTCCCTCTACACCGTCCCCATCAAACACTCCCAGGACAGGTACAGCACGGGGTTAGATAAAGAGTAAATCTCCCTCTACACTGTCCCAATCAAACACTCCCAGGACAGGTACAGCACGGTGCTAGACACAGAGTAAAGCTACCTCTAAACATTTCCAATCAAGCAGTCAAAGGACATTTCCAGCATGGGGTTAGATGCAGAGTACAGTTCACTGTACACCGTCCCCAATCCAATACTCCCAGGACACGTACAGCTCGGGTTTAGATACAGAGTAAAGATCCCTCTACACCGTCTCCATCAAACACTCCCAGGACAGGTACAGCACGGGGTTAGATACAGAGTAAATCTCCCTCTACACCGTCCCCCATCAAACAATCCCAGGAAAGGTACAGCACGGGGTTAGATACAGAGTAAAACTCCCTCTACACCGTCCCCATCAAACACTCCCAGGACATGTACAGCACAGGGTGAGATACAGAGTAAAACTCCCTCTACACCGTCCCCATCAAACACTCACAGGACAGATACAGCACAGGGTTAGATACAGAGTAAAGCTCCATCTACACCGTCCCCATCAAACACTCCCAGGACAGTTACAGCACGGGGTTAGATACAGAGTAAATCTCCCTCTACACTGTCCCCATCAAACACTCCCAGGACAGGTACAGCACGGGGTTAGATACAGAGTAAATCACCCTCTACACCGTCCCCATCAAACACTCCCAGGACAGGTACAGCACGGGGTTCGATACAGAGTAAAGCTCCGTCAACACCATCCACATCAAACAATCCCAGGACAGGTACAGCATGGGGTTAGATACAGAGTAAAACTCCCTCTAAACCGTCCCCATCAAACACTCGCAGGACAGGTACAGCACTACATTAGATAAAGAGTATAGCTCCCTCTACACTGTCCCCATCAAACACTCCAGGGACAGGTACAGCACGGGGTTAGATACAGAGTAAATCTCCCTCTACACCGTCCCCATCAAACACTCCCAGGACAGGTAGAGCACGGGGTTAGATACAGAGTAAATCTCCCTCTACACCGTCCCCATCAAACACTCCCAGGACAGGTACAGCACGGGGTTAGATACAGAGTAAAGCTCCCTCTACACCGTCCCCAATCCAATACTCCCATGACACGTACAGCTCGGGTTTAGATACAGAGTAAATATCCCTCTGCACCGTCTCCATCAAACACTCCCAGGACAGGTACAGCACGGGGTTAGATACAGAGTAAAGCTCCCTCTACACTGTCCCCGTCAAACACTCCTAGGACAGGTACTACATGGGGTTAGATACAGAGTAAAGTTCCCTCCACACTGTTGCCAGCAAACACTCCCAAGACCGGTACAGCACGGGCGTCGATACAGAGTAAATCTCCCTCTACACTGTCCCCATCAAACACTCCCAGGACAGGTACAGCACTGGGTCACATACAGTGTAAAGCTCCCTCTACACCGTCACCATCAAAAGCTCCCAGGACAGGTACAGCACGGGGTTAGATACAGAGTAAAACTCCCTCTACACCGTCCCCATCAAACACTCCCAGGACAGGTACAGCACTGGGTCACATACAGTGTAAAGCTCCCTCTACACCGTCCCCATCAAACACTCCCAGGACAGGTACAGCACGGGGTTAGATACAGAGTAAAACTCCCTCTACACCGTCCCCATCAAACTCTCCCAGGACAGGTACAGCAGTGGGTTAGATACAGAGTAAAGCTCCCTCTACACCGTCCCCATCAAACACTCCCAGCACAGGTACAGCACGGGGTTAAAAACAGAATAAATCTCCCTCTACACTGTCCCCATCAAACACTCCCAGGACAGGTACAGCACGGGGTTAGATACAGAGTAAAGCTCCCTCTACACTGTCCCCATCAAACACACCCAGGACAGGTACAGCACAGGGTTAGATAAAGAGTAAAACTCCCTCTACACCGTCCCCATCAAACACTCCCAGGACAGGTACAGCACGGGGTTAGATACAGAGTAAAGCTCCCTCTACACTGTCCCCATCAAACACTCCCAGGACAGGTACAGCAGTGGGTTAGATACAGAGTAAAGCGCCCTCTAAACCGTCGCCATCAAACACTCCCAGGACAGGTACAGCACGGGGTTAAATACAGAGTCAAGCTTCCTGCACACCGGCACCATCAAGACTCCCAGGGCAGGTACGGCACGGTGTTAGATACAGAGTATAGTTCACTCTACTCCGTCCCCAATCCAATTCTCCCATGACACGTACAGCACGGGTTTAGATGCAGCGTGAAAGTCCCTCCATACCATCCCCACCAAACACTCCCAGGACAGGTACAGCACGGGGTTAGATACAGAGTAAAGCTCCCTCTACACTGTCCCCATCAAACACCCCCAGGACAGGTACAGCACGGGGTTAGATACAGAGTAAATCTCCCTCTACACTGTCCCCATCAAACACTCCCAGGACAGGTACAGCACGGGGTTAGATACAGAGTAAAGCTCCCTCTACACCGTCCCCATCAAACAATCCCACGACAGGTACAGCACGGTGTTAGATAGAGTAAAGCTCCCTCTACACTGTCCCCATCAAACACTCCCAGGACAGGTACAGCACTGGGTTAGATACAGAGTAAAGCTCCCTCTACACCATCCCCATCAAACACTCCCAGGGCAGGTACAGCACGGGGTTAAATACAGAGTAAAACTCCCTCTACACCGTGCCCATCAAACACTCCCAGGACAGGTACAGCACGGGGTTAGGTACTGAGAAAAGATCCCACTACACCGTCCCCATCAAACACTTCCAGGACAGGTACAACATGGGGTTAGACACAGATTAAACTCCCTCTACACCGGCCCCATCAAACACTCCCAGGACAGGTACAGCACGGAGTTAGACACAGACTAAATCTCCCTCTACACTGTCCCAATCAAACACTCCCAGGACAGATACAGCACGGGGTTAGATACAGAGTAAAGCTTCCTCTACACCGTCCCCATCAAACACTCCCAGGACAGGTACAGCACGGGGTTAGATACAGAGTAAATCACCCTCTACACCGTCCCCATCAAACACTCCCAGGACAGGTACAGCACGGGGTTCGATACAGAGTAAAGCTCCGTCAACACCATCCACATCAAACAATCCCAGGACAGGTACAGCATGGGGTTAGATACAGAGTAAAACTCCCTCTACACCGTCCCCATCAAACACTCGCAGGACAGGTACAGCACTACATTAGATAAAGAGTATAGCTCCCTCTACACTGTCCCCATCAAACACTCCCAGGACAGGTACAGCACGGTGTTAGATACAGAGTAAAGCTCCCTCTACACTGTCCCCATCAAACACTCCCAGGACAGGTACAGCATGGGGTTAGATACAGAGTAAAGCTCCCACTACACTGTCCCCATCAAACACTCCCAGGACAGGTACAGCACGGGGTTAGATACAGAGTAAATCTCTCTCTACACTGTCCCCATCAAACACTCCCAGGACAGGTACAGCACAGGGTTAGATACAGGGTAAAGCTCCCTCTACACCGTCCCCATCAAACACTCCCAGGAAAGGTACAGCACGGGGTTAGATACAGAGTAAAGCTCCCTCCACACTGTCCCCATCAAACACTCCCAGGACAGGTACAGCACGGTGTTAGACACAGAGTAATGCTACCTCTACACCGTCCCCATCAAACACTCCCAGGAAAGGTACAGCACGGTGTTAGACACAGAGTAAAGCTACCTCTAAACATTTCCAATCAAGCAATCCAAGGACATTTCTAGCACGGGGTTAGATGCAGAGTACAGTTCACTCTACTCCGTCCCCAATCCAATACTCCCATGACACGTACAGCTCGGGTTTAGATACAGAGTAAAGATCCCTCTACACCGTCTCCATCAAACACTCCCAGGACAGGTACAGCACGGGGTTAGATACAGAGTAAAGCTCCCTCTACACTGTCCCCGTCAAACACTCCTAGGACAGGTTCTACATGGGGTTAGATACAGAGTAAATCTCCCTCTACACCGTCCCCCATCAGAAACTCCCAGGACAGGTACAGCACAGGCTCAGATACAGAGTAAAGCTCCCTCTACACTGTCCCCATCAAACACTCCCAGGACAGGTACAGCACGGGGTTAGATACAGAGTAAATCTCCCTCTACACCGTCCCCAACAAACACTCCCAGGACAGGTACAGCACTGGGTTAGATACAGAGTAAAGCTCACTCTACACCGTCTCCATCAAACATTCCCAGGGCAGGTACAGGATGGGGTTAGATACAGAGTAAAACTCCCTCTACACTGTCCCCATCAAACACTCCCAGGACAGGTACAGCAGGGGTTAGATACAGAGTAAACTCCCTCTACACTGTCCCCATCAAACACTCCCAGGAAAGGTACAGCACGGGGATAGATACAGAGTAAAGCTCCCTCTACACCGTCCCCATCAAACACTCCCAGCACAGGTACAGCACGGGGTTAGATACAGAGTAAACTCACTCTACACCGTCCCCATCAAACACTCCCAGCACAGGTACAGCACGGGGTTAGATACAGAGTAAACTCCCTCTACACTGTCCCCATCAAACACTCCCAGGAAAGGTACAGCACGGGGATAGATACAGAGTAAAGCTCCCTCTACACTGTCCCCATCAAACACTCCCAGGAAAGGTACAGCACGGAGTTAGATACAGAGTAAAACACCCTCTACACCGTCCCCATCAAACACTCCCAGGACAGGTACAGCACGGTGTTAGATACAGAGTAAAGCTCCCTCTGCAGCGTCCCCATCAAACACTGCCAGGACAGGTACAGCACGGGGTTAGACACAGAGTAAAGCTCCCTCTACACCGTCCCGATCAAACTTTCCCAGGACAGGTACAGCTAGGGGTTAGACACAGAGTAAAGCTCCCTCTACACCGTCCCCATCAAACACTCCCAGGACAGGTACAGCACGGGGTTAGATAAAGAGTAAATCTCCCTCTACACTGTCCCAATCAAACACTCCCAGGACAGGTACAGCACGGTGCTAGACACAGAGTAAAGCTACCTCTAAACATTTCCAATCAAGCAGTCAAAGGACATTTCCAGCATGGGGTTAGATGCAGAGTACAGTTCACTGTACACCGTCCCCAATCCAATACTCCCAGGACACGTACAGCTCGGGTTTAGATACAGAGTAAAGATCCCTCTACACCGTCTCCATCAAACACTCCCAGGACAGGTACAGCACGGGGTTAGATACAGAGTAAATCTCCCTCTACACCGTCCCCCATCAAACAATCCCAGGAAAGGTACAGCACGGGGTTAGATACAGAGTAAAACTCCCTCTACACCGTCCCCATCAAACACTCCCAGGACATGTACAGCACAGGGTGAGATACAGAGTAAAACTCCCTCTACACCGTCCCCATCAAACACTCACAGGACAGATACAGCACAGGGTTAGATACAGAGTAAAGCTCCATCTACACCGTCCCCATCAAACACTCCCAGGACAGTTACAGCACGGGGTTAGATACAGAGTAAATCTCCCTCTACACTGTCCCCATCAAACACTCCCAGGACAGGTACAGCACGGGGTTAGATACAGAGTAAATCACCCTCTACACCGTCCCCATCAAACACTCCCAGGACAGGTACAGCACGGGGTTCGATACAGAGTAAAGCTCCGTCAACACCATCCACATCAAACAATCCCAGGACAGGTACAGCATGGGGTTAGATACAGAGTAAAACTCCCTCTAAACCGTCCCCATCAAACACTCGCAGGACAGGTACAGCACTACATTAGATAAAGAGTATAGCTCCCTCTACACTGTCCCCATCAAACACTCCAGGGACAGGTACAGCACGGGGTTAGATACAGAGTAAATCTCCCTCTACACCGTCCCCATCAAACACTCCCAGGACAGGTAGAGCACGGGGTTAGATACAGAGTAAATCTCCCTCTACACCGTCCCCATCAAACACTCCCAGGACAGGTACAGCACGGGGTTAGATACAGAGTAAAGCTCCCTCTACACCGTCCCCAATCCAATACTCCCATGACACGTACAGCTCGGGTTTAGATACAGAGTAAATATCCCTCTGCACCGTCTCCATCAAACACTCCCAGGACAGGTACAGCACGGGGTTAGATACAGAGTAAAGCTCCCTCTACACTGTCCCCGTCAAACACTCCTAGGACAGGTACTACATGGGGTTAGATACAGAGTAAAGTTCCCTCCACACTGTTGCCATCAAACACTCCCAAGACCGGTACAGCACGGGCGTCGATACAGAGTAAATCTCCCTCTACACTGTCCCCATCAAACACTCCCAGGACAGGTACAGCACTGGGTCACATACAGTGTAAAGCTCCCTCTACACCGTCACCATCAAAAGCTCCCAGGACAGGTACAGCACGGGGTTAGATACAGAGTAAAACTCCCTCTACACCGTCCCCATCAAACACTCCCAGGACAGGTACAGCACTGGGTCACATACAGTGTAAAGCTCCCTCTACACCGTCCCCATCAAACACTCCCAGGACAGGTACAGCACGGGGTTAGATACAGAGTAAAACTCCCTCTACACCGTCCCCATCAAACTCTCCCAGGACAGGTACAGCAGTGGGTTAGATACAGAGTAAAGCTCCCTCTACACCGTCCCCATCAAACACTCCCAGCACAGGTACAGCACGGGGTTAAAAACAGAATAAATCTCCCTCTGCACTGTCCCCATCAAACACTCCCAGGACAGGTACAGCACGGGGTTAGATACAGAGTAAAGCTCCCTCTACACTGTCCCCATCAAACACACCCAGGACAGGTACAGCACAGGGTTAGATACAGAGTAAAACTCCCTCTACACCGTCCCCATCAAACACTCCCAGGACAGGTACAGCACGGGGTTAGATACAGAGTAAAGCTCCCTCTACACTGTCCCCATCAAACACTCCCAGGACAGGTACAGCAGTGGGTTAGATACAGAGTAAAGCTCCCTCTAAACCGTCGCCATCAAACACTCCCAGGACAGGTACAGCACGGGGTTAAATACAGAGTCAAGCTTCCTGCACACCGGCACCATCAAGACTCCCAGGGCAGGTACGGCACGGTGTTAGATACAGAGTATAGTTCACTCTACTCCGTCCCCAATCCAATTCTCCCATGACACGTACAGCACGGGTTTAGATGCAGCGTGAAAGTCCCTCCATACCATCCCCACCAAACACTCCCAGGACAGGTACAGCACGGGGTTAGATACAGAGTAAAGCTCCCTCTACACTGTCCCCATCAAACACCCCCAGGACAGGTACAGCACGGGGTTAGATACAGAGTAAATCTCCCTCTACACTGTCCCCATCAAACACTCCCAGGACAGGTACAGCACGGGGTTAGATACAGAGTAAAGCTCCCTCTACACCGTCCCCATCAAACAATCCCACGACAGGTACAGCACGGTGTTAGATAGAGTAAAGCTCCCTCTACACTGTCCCCATCAAACACTCCCAGGACAGGTACAGCACTGGGTTAGATACAGAGTAAAGCTCCCTCTACACCATCCCCATCAAACACTCCCAGGGCAGGTACAGCACGGGGTTAAATACAGAGTAAAACTCCCTCTACACCGTCCCCATCAAACACTCCCAGGACAGGTACAGCACGGGGTTCGATACAGAGTAAAGCTCCGTCAACACCATCCACATCAAACAATCCCAGGACAGGTACAGCATGGGGTTAGATACAGAGTAAAACTCCCTCTAAACCGTCCCCATCAAACACTCGCAGGACAGGTACAGCACTACATTAGATAAAGAGTATAGCTCCCTCTACACTGTCCCCATCAAACACTCCAGGGACAGGTACAGCACGGGGTTAGATACAGAGTAAATCTCCCTCTACACCGTCCCCATCAAACACTCCCAGGACAGGTACAGCACGGGGTTAGATACAGAGTAAATCTCCCTCTACACCGTCCCCATCAAACACTCCCAGGACAGGTACAGCACGGGGTTAGATACAGAGTAAAGCTCCCTCTACACCGTCCCCAATCCAATACTCCCATGACACGTACAGCTCGGGTTTAGATACAGAGCAAATATCCCTCTGCACCGTCTCCATCAAACACTCCCAGGACAGGTACAGCACGGAGTTAGATACAGAGTAAAGCTCCCTCTACACTGTCCCCGTCAAACTCTCCTAGGACAGGTACTACATGGGGTTAGATACAGAGTAAAGTTCCCTCCACACTGTTGCCATCAAACACTCCCAAGACCGGTACAGCACGGGCGTCGATACAGAGTAAATCTCCCTCTACACTGTCCCCATCAAACACTCCCAGGACAGGTACAGCACTGGGTCACATACAGTGTAAAGCTCCCTCTACACCGTCACCATCAAAAGCTCCCAGGACAGGTACAGCACGGGGTTAGATACAGAGTAAAACTCCCTCTACACCGTCCCCATCAAACACTCCCAGGACAGGTACAGCACTGGGTCACATACAGTGTAAAGCTCCCTCTACACCGTCCCCATCAAACACTCCCAGGACAGGTACAGCACGGGGTTAGATACAGAGTAAAACTCCCTCTACACCGTCCCCATCAAACTCTCCCAGGACAGGTACAGCAGTGGGTTAGATACAGAGTAAAGCTCCCTCTACACCGTCCCCATCAAACACTCCCAGCACAGGTACAGCACGGGGTTAAAAACAGAATAAATCTCCCTCTACACTGTCCCCATCAAACACTCCCAGGACAGGTACAGCACGGGGTTAGATACAGAGTAAAGCTCCCTCTACACTGTCCCCATCAAACACACCCAGGACAGGTACAGCACAGGGTTAGATACAGAGTAAAACTCCCTCTACACCGTCCCCATCAAACACTCCCAGGACAGGTACAGCACGGGGTTAGATACAGAGTAAAGCTCCCTCTACACTGTCCCCATCAAACACTCCCAGGACAGGTACAGCAGTGGGTTAGATACAGAGTAAAGCTCCCTCTAAACCGTCGCCATCAAACACTCCCAGGACAGGTACAGCACGGGGTTAAATACAGAGTCAAGCTTCCTGCACACCGGCACCATCAAGACTCCCAGGGCAGGTACGGCACGGTGTTAGATACAGAGTATAGTTCACTCTACTCCGTCCCCAATCCAATTCTCCCATGACACGTACAGCACGGGTTTAGATGCAGCGTGAAAGTCCCTCCATACCATCCCCACCAAACACTCCCAGGACAGGTACAGCACGGGGTTAGATACAGAGTAAAGCTCCCTCTACACTGTCCCCATCAAACACCCCCAGGACAGGTACAGCACGGGGTTAGATACAGAGTAAATCTCCCTCTACACTGTCCCCATCAAACACTCCCAGGACAGGTACAGCACGGGGTTAGATACAGAGTAAAGCTCCCTCTACACCGTCCCCATCAAACAATCCCACGACAGGTACAGCACGGTGTTAGATAGAGTAAAGCTCCCTCTACACTGTCCCCATCAAACACTCCCAGGACAGGTACAGCACTGGGTTAGATACAGAGTAAAGCTCCCTCTACACCATCCCCATCAAACACTCCCAGGGCAGGTACAGCACGGGGTTAAATACAGAGTAAAACTCCCTCTACACCGTGCCCATCAAACACTCCCAGGACAGGTACAGCACGGGGTTAGGTACTGAGAAAAGATCCCACTACACCGTCCCCATCAAACACTTCCAGGACAGGTACAACATGGGGTTAGACACAGATTAAACTCCCTCTACACCGGCCCCATCAAACACTCCCAGGACAGGTACAGCACGGAGTTAGACACAGACTAAATCTCCCTCTACACTGTCCCAATCAAACACTCCCAGGACAGATACAGCACGGGGTTAGATACAGAGTAAAGCTTCCTCTACACCGTCCCCATCAAACACTCCCAGGACAGGTACAGCACGGGGTTAGATACAGAGTAAATCACCCTCTACACCGTCCCCATCAAACACTCCCAGGACAGGTACAGCACGGGGTTCGATACAGAGTAAAGCTCCGTCAACACCATCCACATCAAACAATCCCAGGACAGGTACAGCATGGGGTTAGATACAGAGTAAAACTCCCTCTACACCGTCCCCATCAAACACTCGCAGGACAGGTACAGCTCTACATTAGATAAAGAGTATAGCTCCCTCTACACTGTCCCCATCAAACACTCCCAGGACAGGTACAGCACGGTGTTAGATACAGAGTAAAGCTCCCTCTACACTGTCCCCATCAAACACTCCCAGGACAGGTACAGCATGGGGTTAGATACAGAGTAAAGCTCCCACTACACTGTCCCCATCAAACACTCCCAGGACAGGTACAGCACGGGGTTAGATACAGAGTAAATCTCTCTCTACACTGTCCCCATCAAACACTCCCAGGACAGGTACAGCACAGGGTTAGATACAGGGTAAAGCTCCCTCTACACCGTCCCCATCAAACACTCCCAGGAAAGGTACAGCACGGGGTTAGATACAGAGTAAAGCTCCCTCCACACTGTCCCCATCAAACACTCCCAGGACAGGTACAGCACGGTGTTAGACACAGAGTAATGCTACCTCTACACCGTCCCCATCAAACACTCCCAGGAAAGGTACAGCACGGTGTTAGACACAGAGTAAAGCTACCTCTAAACATTTCCAATCAAGCAATCCAAGGACATTTCTAGCACGGGGTTAGATGCAGAGTACAGTTCACTCTACTCCGTCCCCAATCCAATACTCCCATGACACGTACAGCTCGGGTTTAGATACAGAGTAAAGATCCCTCTACACCGTCTCCATCAAACACTCCCAGGACAGGTACAGCACGGGGTTAGATACAGAGTAAAGCTCCCTCTACACTGTCCCCGTCAAACACTCCTAGGACAGGTTCTACATGGGGTTAGATACAGAGTAAAGTTCCCTCCACACTGTTGCCATCAAACACTCCCAAGACCGGTACAGCACGGGCGTCGATACAGAGTAAATCTCCCTCTACACTGTCCCCATCAAACACTCCCAGGACAGGTACAGCACTGGGTCACATACAGTGTAAAGCTCCCTCTACACCGTCACCATCAAAAGCTCCCAGGACAGGTACAGCACGGGGTTAGATACAGAGTAAAACTCCCTCTACACCGTCCCCATCAAACTCTCCCAGGACAGGTACAGCAGTGGGTTAGATACAGAGTAAAGCTCCCTCTACACCGTCCCCATCAAACACTCCCAGCACAGGTACAGCACGGGGTTAAAAACAGAATAAATCTCCCTCTACACTGTCCCCATCAAACACTCCCAGGACAGGTACAGCACGGGGTTAGATACAGAGTAAAGCTCCCTCTACACTGTCCCCATCAAACACTCCCAGGACAGGTACAGCACGGGGTTAGATACAGAGTAAAGCTCCCTCTACACTGTCCCCATCAAACACTCCCAGGACAGGTACAGCACGGGGTTAGATACAGAGTAAAGCTCCCTCTACACTGTCCCCATCAAACACTCCCAGGACAGGTACAGCAGTGGGTTAGATACAGAGTAAAGCTCCCTCTAAACCGTCGCCATCAAACACTCCCAGGACAGGTACAGCACGGGGTTAAATACAGAGTCAAGCTTCCTGCACACCGGCACCATCAAGACTCCCAGGGCAGGTACGGCACGGTGTTAGATACAGAGTATAGTTCACTCTACTCCGTCCCCAATCCAATTCTCCCATGACACGTACAGCACGGGTTTAGATGCAGCGTGAAAGTCCCTCCATACCATCCCCACCAAACACTCCCAGGACAGGTACAGCACGGGGTTAGATACAGAGTAAATCTCCCTCTACACTGTCCCCACCAAACACTCCCAGGACAGGTACAGCATGGTGTTAGATACAGAGTAAATCTCCCTCTACACTGTCCCCATCAAACACCCCCAGGACAGGTACAGCACGGGGTTAGATACAGAGTAAATCTCCCTCTACACCATCCCCATCAAACACTCCCAGGACAGGTACAGCACGGGGTTAAATACAGAGTAAAACTCCCTCTACACCGTCCCCATCAAACAATCCCACGACAGGTACAGCACGGTGTTAGATAGAGTAAAGCTCCCTCTACACTGTCCCCATCAAACACTCCCAGGACAGGTACAGCACTGGGTTAGATACAGAGTAAAGCTCCCTCTATACCGTTCCCATCAAACACTCCCAGGGCAGTTACAGCACGGAGTTAGATACAGAGTAAAGCTCCCTCTACACTGTCCCCGTCAAACACTCCTAGGACAGGTTCTACATGGGGTTAGATACAGAGTAAAGTTCCCTCCACACTGTTGCCATCAAACACTCCCAAGACCGGTACAGCACGGGCGTCGATACAGAGTAAATCTCCCTCTACACTGTCCCCATCAAACACTCCCAGGACAGGTACAGCACTGGGTCACATACAGTGTAAAGCTCCCTCTACACCGTCACCATCAAAAGCTCCCAGGACAGGTACAGCACGGGGTTAGATACAGAGTAAAACTCCCTCTACACCGTCCCCATCAAACTCTCCCAGGACAGGTACAGCAGTGGGTTAGATACAGAGTAAAGCTCCCTCTACACCGTCCCCATCAAACACTCCCAGCACAGGTACAGCACGGGGTTAAAAACAGAATAAATCTCCCTCTACACTGTCCCCATCAAACACTCCCAGGACAGGTACAGCACGGGGTTAGATACAGAGTAAAGCTCCCTCTACACTGTCCCCATCAAACACACCCAGGACAGGTACAGCACAGGGTTAGATACAGAGTAAAACTCCCTCTACACCGTCCCCATCAAACACTCCCAGGACAGGTACAGCACGGGGTTAGATACAGAGTAAAGCTCCCTCTACACTGTCCCCATCAAACACTCCCAGGACAGGTACAGCACGGGGTTAGATACAGAGTAAAGCTCCCTCTACACTGTCCCCATCAAACACTCCCAGGACAGGTACAGCAGTGGGTTAGATACAGAGTAAAGCTCCCTCTAAACCGTCGCCATCAAACACTCCCAGGACAGGTACAGCACGGGGTTAAATACAGAGTCAAGCTTCCTGCACACCGGCACCATCAAGACTCCCAGGGCAGGTACGGCACGGTGTTAGATACAGAGTATAGTTCACTCTACTCCGTCCCCAATCCAATTCTCCCATGACACGTACAGCACGGGTTTAGATGCAGCGTGAAAGTCCCTCCATACCATCCCCACCAAACACTCCCAGGACAGGTACAGCACGGGGTTAGATACAGAGTAAATCTCCCTCTACACTGTCCCCACCAAACACTCCCAGGACAGGTACAACATGGTGTTAGATACAGAGTAAATCTCCCTCTACACTGTCCCCATCAAACACCCCCAGGACAGGTACAGCACGGGGTTAGATACAGAGTAAATCTCCCTCTACACCATCCCCATCAAACACTCCCAGGACAGGTACAGCACGGGGTTAAATACAGAGTAAAACTCCCTCTACACCGTCCCCATCAAACAATCCCACGACAGGTACAGCACGGTGTTAGATAGAGTAAAGCTCCCTCTACACTGTCCCCATCAAACACTCCCAGGACAGGTACAGCACTGGGTTAGATACAGAGTAAAGCTCCCTCTATACCGTTCCCATCAAACACTCCCAGGGCAGTTACAGCACGGAGTTAGATACAGAGTAAAGCTCCCTCTACACTGTCCCCATCAAACACTCCCAGGACAGGTACAGCACGGGGTTAGGTACTGAGAAAAGATCCCACTACACCGTCCCCATCAAACACTTCCAGGACAGGTACAACATGGGGTTAGACACAGATTAAACTCCCTCTACACCGTCCCCATCAAACACTCCCAGGACAGGTACAGCACGGAGTTAGACACAGAGTAAATCTCCCTCTACACTGTCCCAATCAAACACTCCCAGGACAGATACAGCACGGGGTTAGATACAGAGTAAAGCTCCCTCTACACCGTCCCCATCAAACACTCCCAGGACAGGTACAGCACGGGGTTAGATACAGAGTAAAGCTCCCTCTACACTGTCCACATCAAAACACTCCCAGGACAGGTAAAGCACAGGGTTAGATACAGAGTAAAGCTCCCCCTTTAAAAATCCACAAACAGAACTGTCCCGGTAGACCGATCGTCTCAGCTTGCTCCTGCCCCACAGAACTCATCTCTCGTTATCTTGACTCCCTTCTCTCTCCCCTTGTCCAGTCCCTTCCCACCTACATCCGTGATTCCTCTGACACCTTACGTCACATCAACAATTTCCAGTTCCCTGGCTCCAACCGCTTCCTCTTCACCATGGACGTCCAATCCCTCTACACCTCCATCCCCCACCAGGATGGTCTGAGGGCCCTTAGCTTCTTCCTCGAACAGAGGCCCGAACAATCCCCATCCACCACTACTCTCCTCCGTCTGGCTGAACTTGTTCTCACACGGAACAATTTCTCCTACAACTCCTCTCACTTCCCCCAAATAAAAGGTGTGGCTATGGGTACTCGCATGGGCCCCAGCTATGCCTGTCTCTTTATGGGGTATGTGGAACATTCCTTGTTGCAGTCCTACTCCGGCCCCCTCCAACAACTTTTTCTCCGGTACATCGATGATTACTTCGGTGCCGCTTCATGCTCTCGTCGGGACTTGGAAAAATTTATTAATTTTGCTTCCAATCTCCACCCCTCCATCATTTTCACGTGGTCCATCTCTGACACTTCCCTTCCCTTCCTTGACCTCTCTGTCTCAATCTCTGGTGATAGACTGTCCACCAATATCCATTACAAACCCACCGACTCCCACAGCTACCTCGACTACAGCTCCTCACACCCCGCTTCCTGTAAGGACTCCATCCCATTCTCCCAGTTCCTTCGCCTCCGTTGCATCTGTTCCGATGATGCTACCTTCAAAAACAGTTCCTCTGACGTGTCCTCCTTCTTCCTTAACCGAGGTTTTCCACCCACGGTCGTTGACAGGGCCCTCAACCGTGTCCGGCCCATCTCCCGTGCATCCGCCCTCACGCCTTCTCCTCCCTCCCAGAAACATGATAGGGTCCCCCTTGTCCTCACTTATCACCCCACCAGCCTCCGCATTCAAAGGATCATCCTCCGCCATTTCCGCCAACTCCAGCATGATGCCACCACCAAACACATCTTCCCTTCACCCCCCTTATCGGCATTCCGTAGGGATCGTTCCCTCCGGGACACCCTGGTCCACTCCTCCATCACCCCCTACTCCTCAACCCCCTCCTATGGCACCACCCCATGCCCACGCAAAAGATGTAACACCTGCCCCTTCACTTCCTCTCTCCTCATCGTCCAAGGGCCCAAACACTCCTTTCAAGTGAAGCAGCATTTCACTTGCATTTCCCCCAACTTAGTCTACTGCATTCGTTGCTCCCAATGTGGTCTCCTCTACATTGGAGAGACCAAACGTAAACTGGGCGACCGCTTTGCAGAACACCTTCGGTCTGTCCGCAAGCATTGACCCAGACCTCCCTGTCGCTTGCCATTTTAACACTCCACCCTGCTCTCTTGCCCACATGTCTGTCCTTGGCCTGCTGCATTGTTCCAGTGACGCCCAACGCAAACTGGAGGAACAACACCTCATCTTCCGACTAGGCACCTTACAGCCTTCCGGTCTGAATATTGAGTTCAACAACTTTAGGTCGTGAGCTCCCTCCCCCATCCCCACCCCCTTTCTGTTTCCCCCTTTTTCCCCTTTTTTTCCCTATAAATTATATAGATTTTTCTTTTCCCACCTATTTCCATTATTTTTAAATATTTTAAAATCTTTTATGCTCCCTCCACCCCCACTAGAGCTGTACCTTGAGTGCCCTACCATCCATTCTTAATTAGCACATTCGTTTAGATAATATCACCAACTTTAACTTTAACACCTATGTGTTCTATTGTACCATTGTCACTGACATCTTTTGATGATCTGCTTCTATCACTGCTTGTTTGTCTACACAAGCACCTCTCTCTCTCTCTCTCTCTCTCCGCCCCCCCCACACACACACCTTAAACCAGCTTATATTTCAACTCTTTCCTGTACTCGAAATCAAGTTCTGTCGAAGGGTCATGAGGACTCGAAACGTCAACTCTTTTCTTCTCCGCCGATGCTGCCAGACCTGCTGAGTTTTTCCAGGTAATTCTGTTTTTGTTTTGGATTTCCAGCATCCGCAGTTTTGTTTTGTCTTTATCCCTCTACACTGTCCCCATCAAACACTCCCAGGACAGGTACAGCACGGGGTTAGATACAGAGTAAAGCTCCCTCTACACTGTCCCCCATCAAACACTCCCAGGACAGGTACAGCATGGGGTTAGTTACAGAGTAAAGCTCCCACTACACCGTCCCATCAAACACTCCCAGGACAGGTACAGCACGGGGTTAGATACAGAGTAAAGCTCCCTCTACACCGTCCCCATCAAACACTCCCAGGACAGGTACAGCACGGGGTTAGATACAGAGTAAAGCTCCCTCTACACCGTCCCCATCAAACACTCCCAGGACAGGTACAGCACGGTGTTAGATACAGAGTAAATCTCCCTCTACACTGTCCCCATCAAACACTCCCAGGACAGGACAGCACGGGGTTAGATACAGAGTAAAGCTCCCTCTACACTGTCTCCATCAAACACTCCCAGGACAGGTACAGCACTGTGTTATTTACAGAGTAAAGCTCCCTCTACACACTCCCCAACAAACACTCCCAGGACAGGTACAGCATGGGGCTAGATACAGACTAAAGCTACCTCTACACTGTCTCCATGAAACACTCCCAGGAAAGGTACAGAATTTATTATATACTGATTAAATCTCCCTCGACACCATCCCCATCAAACACTCCCGGGACAGGTACAGCATGGGGTTAGATACAGAGTAAAGCCCCCTCGCCACCATCCCCATCAAACACTCCCAGGACAGGTACAGCACGGGGTTAGATACAGGGTAAATCTCCCTCTAGACTGTCCCCATCAGCACTCCCAGGACAGGTACAGCAGGGGGTTAGCTACAGAGTAAAGCTCCCTCTACACCGTCCCCACCAAACAATCCCAGGACAGGTACAGCATGGGGTTAGATACAGGGTAAAGCTCCCTCTACACCGTCCCCATCAAACACTACCAGGACAGGGACAGCACGGTGTTAGAAACAGAATAAACCTCCCTCTACACCGTCCCCATCAAACACTCCCGGGACAGGTACAGCATGGGGTTAGATACAGAGTAAAGCCCCCTCGACACCATCCCCATCAAACACTCCCGGGACAGGTACAGCATGGGGTTAGATACAAAGTAAAGCCCCCTCGCCACCATCCCCATCAAACACTCCCAGGACAGGTACAGCATGGGGTTAGATACAGAGTAAATCTCCCTCTACACCATCCCCATCAAACACTCCCAGGACAGGTACAGCACGGGGTTAGATACAGAGTAAATCTCCCTCTACACCGTCCCCATCAAACACTCCCAGGACAGGTACAGCACAGGGTTAGATACAGAGTAAAGCTCTCTCTACACTGTCCCCATCAAACACTCCCAGGACAGGTACAGCACGGGGTTAGATACAGAGTAAATCTCCCTCTACACTGTCCCCATCAAACACTCCCAGGACAGGTACAGCACGGGGTTAGATACAGAGTAAAGCTCCCTCTACACCGTCCCCATCAAACACTCCCAGGACAGGTACAGCACGGGGTTAGATACAGAGTAAAGCCCCCTCGACACCATCCCCATCAAACACTCCCGGGACAGGTACAGCATGGGGATAGATACAGAGTAAAGCCCGCTCGCCACCATCCCCATCAAACACTCCCAGGACAGGTACAGCACGGGGTTAGATACAGAGAAAATCTCCCTCTGCACCGTACCCATCAAACACTCCCAGGACAGGTACAGCACGGGGTTAGATACAGAGTAAAGCTCCCTCTACACTGTCCCCATCAAACACCCCGAGGACAGGTACAGCACGGGGTTAGATACAGAGTAAAGCTCCCTCTACACCGTCCCCATCAAACACTCCCAGGACAGGTACAGCACGGGGTTAGATACAGAGTAATGCTCCCTCAACACCGTCCCCCATCAAACACTCCCAGGAGAGGTACAGCACGATGTTAGATACAGAGTAAAGCTCCCTCTGCTCCTTCCCCATCAAACACTCCCAGGACAGGTACAGCACGGGGTTAGATACAGAGTGAACCTCCCTCTACACCGTCCCCATCAAACACTCCCAGGACAGGTACAGCACGGGGTTATATACAGAGTAAAGCTCCCTCTACACTGTCCCCATCAAACACTCCCAGGACAGGTACAGCACGGGGTTAGATACAGAGTAAAGCTCCCTCTACACCGTCCCCATCAAACACTCCCAGGACAGGTACAGCACCGGGTTTGATACAGAGTAAATCTCCATCTACACCGTCCCAATCAAACACTCCAAACACAGGTACAGCACGGGGTTAGACACAGAGTAAATATCCCTCTACACCTTCCTCATCAAACACTCCCAGGACAGGTACAGCACGGGGTTAGATACAGAGTAAAGCTCCGTCTACACCGTCCCCATCAAACACTCCCAGGACCGGTACAGCACGGGGTTAGAAATAGAGTAAATCTCCCTCTACACTGTCCCCATCAAACTCTCCCAGGACAGCTACAGCACGGTGTTGGATCCAGAGTAAAGCTCCCTCTACACGGTCCCCATCAAACACTCCCAGGACAGGTATAGCACGGGGTTAGATACAGAGTAAAGCTCCCTCTACACTTTCCTCATCAAACACTCCCAGGACAGGTCCAGCACAGAGTTAGAGACAGAGTAAAGCTCCCTCTACACCGTCCCCATCAAACACTCCCAGGACAGGTACAGCACGGGGTTAGAAATAGAGTAAATCTCCCTCTACACTGTCCCCATCAAACTCTCCCAGTACAAGTACAGCCTGGGGTTAGATACAGAGTAAATCTCCCTCTACACTGTCCCCGTCAAACACTCCCAGGACAGCTACAACACGGTGTTGGATCCAGAGTAAAGCTCCCTCTACACGGTCCCCATCATACACTCCCAGGACAGGTACAGCACCAGGTTAGATACAGATTAAATCTCCCTCTACACTGTCCTCATCAAAAACTCCAAGGACAGGTACAGCACGGGTTTAGATAAAGAATTAAGCTCCCTCTACACCGTCCCCATCAAACACTCGCAGGACAGGTACAGCACGGAGTTAGATAAAGATTAACGCTCCCTCTACACCGTCCCCATCAAACACTCCCAGGACAGGTACAGCATGGGGTTAGATACAGAGTAAAGCTCCCTCTACACCGTCCCCATCAAACACTCGCAGGACAGGTACAGCACGGGGTTAGATAAAGATTAACGCTCCCTCTACACCGTCCCCATCAAACACTCCCAGGACAGGTACAGCATGGGGTTAGATACAGAGTAAAGCTCCCTCTATACTGTCCCCATCAAACACTCCCAGGAAAGGTACAGCACGGGGTTAGATACAGAGTAAAGCTCCCTCCACACTGTCCCCATCAAACACTCCCAGGACAGGTACAGCACGGTGTTAGACACAGAGTAAAGCTAACTCTAAACATTTCCAATCAAGCAATCCAAGGACATTTCTAGCACGGGGTTAGATGCAGAGTACAGTTCACTCTACTCCGTCCCCAATCCAATACTCCCATGACACGTACAGCTCGGGTTTAGATACAGAGTAAAGCTCCGTCTACACCGTCCCCATCAAACACTCCCAGGACCGGTACAGCACGGGGTTAGAAATAGAGTAAATCTCCCTCTACACTGTCCCCATCAAACTCTCCCAGTACAAGTACAGCCTGGGGATAGATACAGAGTAAAACTCACTCCACACTGTCCCCAACAAAAACTCACAGGTGAGCACATCTCGGGGTTAGATACAGAGTAAAGCTCCCTCGACGCTGTCCGCATCAAACTCTCCCAGGACAGGTACAGCACAGGGTTAGATACAGAGTAAACCTCCCTCTACACCGTCCGCATCAAACACTCCCAGGACAGGTACAGCACGAAGTTAGGTACAGAGTAAAGCTCCCTCTATACTGTCCCCATCAAACACTCCCAGGACAATTACAGCACGGGGTTAGATACAGAGTAAATCTCCCTCTGCACCGTCCCCATCAAACACTCCCAGGACAGGTACATCTCGGGGTTAGATACAGAGTAAAGATCCCTCTACACCGTCTCCATCAACCACTCCCAGGACAGGTACAGCACGGGGTTAGATACAGAGTAAATCTCCCTCTACACCGTCCCCATCAAACACTCCCAGGACATGTACAGCACAGGGTTAGATACAGAGTAAAACTCCCTCTACACCGTCCCCATCAAACACTCACAGGACATGAACTGCACGGGGTTAGATACTGAGTAAAGCTCCATCTACACCGTCCCCATCAAACACTCCCAGGACAGGTACAGCACGGGGTTAGATACAGAGTAAAGCTCCCTCTACACTGTCCCCATCAAACACTCCCAGGACAGGTACAGCACGGTGTTAGATACAGAGTAAAGCTCCCTCTACACCTTCCTCATCAAACACTCCCAGGACAGGTACAGCACGGGGTTATATACAGAGTAAAGCTCCCTCTACACTGTCCCCATCAAACAGTCCCAGGACAGGTACAGCACGGGGTTAGATACAGAGTGAACCTCCCTCTACACTGTCCCCATCAAACACTCCCAGGACAGGTACAGCACGGGGTTAGATACAGAGTAAAGCTCCCTCTACACCGTCCCCATCAAACACTCCCAGGACAGGTACAGCACGATGTTAGATACAGAGTAAAGCTCCCTCTGCTCCTTCCCCATCAAACACTCCCAGGACAGGTACAGCACGGGGTTAGAAATAGAGTAAATCTCCCTCTACACTGTCCCCATCAAACTCTCCCAGTACAAGTACAGCCTGGGGATAGATACAGAGTAAAACTCCCTCTACACTGTCCACGTCAAACATTCCCAGGACAGCTACAGCACGGTGTTGGATCCAGAGTAAAGCTCCCTCTACACGGTCCCCATCAAACACTCCCAGGACAGGTACAGCACCGGGTTTGTTACAGAGTAAATCTCCATCTACACCGTCCCCATCAAACACTCCCAGGACAGATACAGCACGGGGTTAGATACAGAGTAAAGCTCCCTCTACACCGTCCCCATCAAACACTCCCAGGACAGGTACAGCACGGGGTTAGAAATAGAGTAAATCTCCCTCTACACTGTCCCCATCAAACTCTCCCAGTACAAGTACAGCCTGGGGTTAGATACAGAGTAAATCTCCCTCTACACTGTCCCCGTCAAACACTCCCAGGACAGCTACAACACGGTGTTGGATCCAGAGTAAAGCTCCCTCTACACGGTACCCATCATACACTCCCAGGACAGGTACAGCACCAGGTTAGATACAGATTAAATCTCCCTCTACACTGTCCTCATCAAAAACTCCAAGGACAGGTACAGCACGGGTTTAGATAAAGAATTAAGCTCCCTCTACACCGTCCCCATCAAACACTCGCAGGACAGGTACAGCACGGGGTAAGATAAAGATTAACGCACCCTCTACACCGTCCCCATCAAACACTCCCAGGACAGGTACAGCATGGGGTTAGATACAGAGTAAAGCTCCCTCTACACCGTCCCCATCAAACACTCGCAGGACAGGTACAGCACGGGGTTAGATAAAGATTAACGCTCCCTCTACACCGTCCCCATCAAACACTCCCAGGACAGGTACAGCACGGGGTTAGATACAGAGTAAAGCTCCCTCCACACCGTCCCCATCAAACAATCTCAGGACAGGTACAGCACGGGGTTAGATACAGAGTAAATCTCCCTCTACACTGTCCCCATCAAACACTCCCAGGAAAGGTACAGCACGGGGTTAGATACAGAGTAAAGCTCCCTCTACACCGTCCCCATCAAACACTCCCAGGACAGGTACAGCACGGTGTTAGACACAGAGTAAAGCTCCCTCTACACCGTCCCCATCAAACACTCCCAGGACAGGTACAGCACGGTGTTAGACACAGAGTAAAGCTACCTCTAAACATTTCCAATCAAGCAATCCAAGGACATTTCTAGCACGGGGTTAGATGCAGAGTACAGTTCACTCTACTCCGTCCCCAATCCAATACTCCCATGACACGTACAGCTCGGGTTTAGATACAGAGTAAAGATCCCTCTACACCGTCTCCATCAAACACTCACAGGACAGGTACATCTCGGGGTTAGATACAGAGTAAAGCTCCCTCTACGCTGTCCGCATCAAACACTCCCAGGACAGGTACAGCACGGGGTTAGATACAGAGTAAAGATCCCTCTACACCGTCTCCATCAACCACTCCCAGGACAGGTACAGCACGGGGTTAGATACAGAGTAAATCTCCCTCTACACCGTCCCCATCAAACACTCCCAGGACATGTACAGCACAGGGTTAGATACAGAGTAAAACTCCCTCTACACCGTCCCCATCAAACACTCACAGGACATGAACTGCACGGGGTTAGATACTGAGTAAAGCTCCATCTACACCGTCCCCATCAAACACTCCCAGGACAGGTACAGCACGGGGTTAGATACAGAGTAAAGCTCCCTCTACACTGTCCCCATCAAACACTCCCAGGACAGGTACAGCACGGGGTTAGGTACTGAGTAAAGCTCCATCTACACCGTCCCCATCAAACACTCCCAGGACAGGTACAGCACGGTGTTAGATACAGAGTAAATCTCCCTCTACACTGTCCCCATCAAACACTCCCAGGACAGGTACAGCACGGGGTTAGATACAGAGTAAATCACCCTCTACACCATCCCCATCAAATACTCCCAGGACAGGTACAGCACGGGGTTAGATACAGAGTAAAGCTCCCTCTACACTGTCCCCATCAAATACTCCCAGGACAGGTACAGCACGGGGTTAGATACAGAGTAAAGGTCCCTCTAGACTGTCCCCATCAAACACTCCTAGGACAGGTACAGCACGGGGTTCGATACAGAGTAAATCTCCCTCTACACCATCCCCCTCAAACACTCCCAGGACAGGTACAGCACGGGGTAAGATACAGGGTAAATCTCCCTCTACACTGTCCACATCAAACACTCCCAGGGCAGGTACAGCACGGGGTTCGATACAGAGTAAAGCTCCCTCTACACCGTCCCCATCAAACACTCCCAGGACAGGTACATCACGGGGTTAGATACAGAGTAAATCTCCCTCTACACTGTCCCCATCAAACACTCCTTGGACAGGTGCAGCACGGGGTAAGATACAGAGTAAAGCTCCCTCTGCACTTTCCCCATCAAACACTCCCAGGGCAGGTACAGCACGGGGTTAGATACAGAGTAAAGCTCCCTCTACACCGTCCCCATCAAACATTCCCAGGACAGGTACAGCACGGGGTGAGATACAGAGTAAATCTCCCTCTACACTGTCCCGATCAAACACTCCCAGGACAGATACATCACGGGGTTAGATACAGAGTAAATCTCCCTCTACACTGTCCCCATCAAACACTCCCAGGACATGTACAGCACGGGGTTAGATACAGAGTAAATGTCCCTCTACACTGTCCCCATCAAACACTCCCAGGACAGGTACAGCACGGGGTGAGATACAGAGTAAATCTCCCTCTACACTGTCCCCATCAAACACTCCTTGGACAGGTACAACATGGGGTTAGATACAGAGTAAAGCTCCCTCTACACTGTCCCCATCAAACACTCCCAGGACAGGTTCAGCACGGGGTTAGATACAGGGTAAATTTCCCTCTACACTGTCCCCATCAAACACTCCCAGGGCAGGTACAGCACGGGGTTTGATGCAGATTAAAGCTCCCTCTACACCGTCCCCATCAAACACTCCCAGGACAGGTACATCACGGGGTTAGATACAGAGTAAATCTCCCTCTACACTGTCCCCATCAAACACTCCTTGGACAGGTACAGCATGGGGTTAGATACAGAGTAAAGCTCCCTCTACACTGTCTCCATCAAACACTCCCAGGACAGGTTCAGCACGGGGTTAGATACAGGGTAAATCTCCCTCTACACTGTCCCCATCAAACACTCCCAGGGCAGGTACAGCACGGGGTTAGATACAGAGTAAAGCTCCCTCTACACCGTCCCCATCAAACACTCCCAGGACAGGTACAGCACGGGGTTAGATAAAGATTAAAGCTCCCTCTACACCGTCCCCATCAAACACTCCCAGGACATGTACAGCATGGGGTTAGATACAGAGTAAAGCTCCCTCTCCACTGACTCCATCAAACACTCCCAGGACAGGTACAGCACGGGGTTAGATACAGAGTAAAGCTCCCTCTACACTCTCCCCATCAAACACTCCCAGGACAGGTACAGCACGGGGTTAGATACAGAGTAAAGCTCCCTCTACACTGTCCCCATCAAACACTCCCAGGACAGGTACAGCACGGGGTTAGATACAGAGTAAAGGTCCCTCTAGACTGTCCCCATCAAACACTCCCAGGACAGGTACAGCACGGGGTTCGATACAGAGTAAATCTCCCTCTACACCATCCCCCTCAAACACTCCCAGGACAGGTACAGCACGGGGTTAGATACAGAGTAAAGTTCCTTCTACACCGTCCCCATCAAACACTCCCAGGACAGGTACAGCACGGGGTTAGATACAGAGTAAAGTTCCCTCTACACCGTCCCCATCAAACAGTCCCAGGACAGGCACAGCACGGGGTTAGATACAGAGTAAAGCTCCCTCTACACTGTCCCCATCAAACACTCCCAGGACAGGTACAGCACGGGGTTAGATACAGATTAAAGCTCCCTCTACACTGACCCCATCAAACACTCCCAGGACAGGTACAGCACGGGGTTAGATACAGAGTAAAGCTCCCTCTACACTGTCCCCATCAAATACTCCCAGGACAGGTACAGCACGGGGTTAGATACAGAGTAAAGGTCCCTCTAGACTGTCCCCATCAAACACTCCCAGGACAGGTACAGCACGGGGTTCGATACAGAGTAAATCTCCCTCTACACCATCCCCATCAAACACTCCCAGGACAGGTACAGCACGGGGTTTGATGCAGAGTAAAGCTCCCTCTACACCGTCCCCATCAAACACTCCCAGGACAGGTACATCATGGGGTTAGATACAGAGTAAATCTCCCTCTACACTGTCCCCATCAAACACTCCTTGGACAGGTACAGCATGGGGTTAGATACAGAGTAAAGCTGCCTCTACACTGTCTCCATCAAACACTCCCAGGACAGGTACAGCACGGGGTTAGATACAGAGTAAAGTTCCCTCTACACCGTCCCCATCAAACAGTCCCAGGACAGGCACAGCACGGGGTTAGATACAGAGTAAAGCTCCCTCTACACTGTCCCCATCAAACACTCCCAGGACAGGTACAGCACGGGGTTAGATACAGATTAAAGCTCCCTCTACACTGACCCCATCAAACACTCCCAGGACAGGTACAGCACGGGGTTAGATACAGAGTAAAGCTCCCTCTACACTGTCCCCATCAAATACTCCCAGGACAGGTACAGCACGGGGTTAGATACAGAGTAAAGGTCCCTCTAGACTGTCCCCATCAAACACTCCCAGGACAGGTACAGCACGGGGTTCGATACAGAGTAAATCTCCCTCTACACCATCCCCATCAAACACTCCCAGGACAGGTACAGCACGGGGTTTGATGCAGAGTAAAGCTCCCTCTACACCGTCCCCATCAAACACTCCCAGGACAGGTACATCATGGGGTTAGATACAGAGTAAATCTCCCTCTACACTGTCCCCATCAAACACTCCTTGGACAGGTACAGCATGGGGTTAGATACAGAGTAAAGCTGCCTCTACACTGTCTCCATCAAACACTCCCAGGACAGGTTCAGCACGGGGTTAGATACAGGGTAAATCTCCCTCTACACTGTCCCCATCAAACACTCCCAGGGCAGGTACAGCACGGGGTTAGATACAGAGTAAAGCTCCCTCTACACCGTCCCCATCAAACACTCCCAGGACAGGTACAGCACGGGATTAGATACAGAGTAAAGCTCCCTCTACACCGTCCCCATCAAACACTCCCAGGACAGGTACAGCATGGGGTTAGGTACAGAGTAAAGCTCCCTCTGCACCGTCACCATCAAACACTCCCAGGACAGGTACAGCACGGGGTTATATACAGAGTAAATCTCCCTCTACACCGTCTCCATCAAACACTCCCAGGATAGGTACAGCACAGGGTTAGATACAGAGTAAAGCTCCCTCTACCCGGTCAAAATCAAACAATCCAAGGACAGTTCCAGCATGGGGTTAGTTACAGAATAAAGCTTCTTCTACACCGTCCCCATCAAACACTCCCAGCACAGGTAGAGCACGGGGTTGGATACAGATTAAAGATCCCTCGACACCGTCCCCATGAAACACTCCCAGGACAGGTACAGCACAGGGTTAGATACAGAGTAAAGCTCCCTCTACACTGTCCCCATCAAACACTCCCAGGACAGGTACAGCACGGGGTTAGATACAGAGTAAACGTCCCTCTAGACTGTCCCCATCAAACACTCCCAGGACAGGTACAGCACGGGGTTCGATACAGAGTAAATCTCCCTCTACACCATCCCCCTCAAACACTCCCAGGAAAGGTACAGCACGGGGTTAGATACAGAGTAAAGTTCCCTCTACACCGTCCCCATCAAACACTCCCAGGGCAGGTACAGCACGGGATTAGATACAGATTAAAGCTCCCTCTACACTATCCCCATCAAACACTCCCAGGACAGGTACAGCACGGGGTTAGATACAGAGTAAAGCTCCCTCTTCACTGTCCCCATCAAACACTCCCAGGACAGGTACAGCACGGTGTTAGATACAGAGTAAATCTCCCTCTACACCATCCCCATCAAACACTCCCAGGACAGATACAGCACGGGGTTAGATACAGAGTAAAGCTCCCTCTACACCGTCCCCATCAAACACTCCCAGGACAGGTACAAAATGGGGTTAGATACAGAGTAAAGCTCCCTCTACACTGTCCCCATCAAACACTCCCAGGACAGGTTCAGCACGGGGTTAGATACAGGGTAAATCTCCCTTTACTCTGTCCCCATCAAACACTCCCAGGGCAGGTACAGCACGGGGTTTGATGCAGAGTAAAGCTCCCTCTACACCGTCCCCATCAAACACTCCCAGGACTGGTACATCACGGGGTTAGATACAGAGTAAATCTCCCTCTACACTGTCCCCATCAAACACTCCTTGGACAGGTACAGCATGGGGTTAGATACAGAGTAAAGCTCCCTCTACACTGTCTCCATCAAACACTCCCTGGACAGGTTCAGCACGGGGTTAGATGCAGGGTAAATCTCCCTCTACACTGTCCCCATCAAACACTCCCAGGGCAGGTACAGCACGGGGTTAGATACAGAGTAAAGCTCCCTCTACACCGTCCCCATCAAACACTCCCAGGACAGGTACAGCACGGGGTTAGATACAGAGTAAAGCTCCCTCTACACCGTCCCCATCAAACACTCCCAGGACAGGTACAGCACGGGGTTAGATACAGAGTAAAGCTCCCTCTCCAGTGACCCCATCAAACACTCCCCGGACAGGTACAGCACGGGGTTAGATACAGAGTAAAGCTCCCTCTACACTGTCCCCATCAAATACTCCCAGGACAGGTACAGCACGGGGTTAGATATAGAGTAAAGGTCCCTCTAGACTGTCCCCATCAAACACTCCTAGGACAGGTACAGCACGGGGTTCGATACAGAGTAAAGCTCCCTCTACACCATCCCCCTCAAACACTCCCAGGACAGGTACAGCACGGGGTTAGATACAGGGTAAATCTCCCTCTACACTGTCCCCATCAAACACTCCCAGGGCAGGTACAGCACGGGGTTCGATACAGAGTAAAGCTCCCTCTACACCGTCCCCATCAAACACTCCCAGGACAGGTACATCACGGGGTTAGATACAGAGTAAATCTCCCTCTACACTGTCCCCATCAAACACTCCTTGGACAGGTGCAGCACGGGGTAAGATACAGAGTAAAGCTCCCTCTACACTTTCCCCATCAAACACTCCCAGGGCAGGTACAGCACGGGGTTAGATACAGAGTAAATCTCCCTCTACACCGTCCCCATCAAACATTCCCAGGACAGGTACAGCACGGGGTGAGATACAGAGTAAATCTCCCTCTACACTGTCCCCATCAAACACTCCCAGGACAGATACATCACGGGGTTAGATACAGAGTAAATCTCCCTCTACACTGTCCCCATCAAACACTCCCTGGACATGTACAGCACGGGGTTAGATACAGAGTAAATGTCCCTCTACACTGTCCCCATCAAACACTCCCAGGACAGGTACAGCACGGGGTGAGATACAGAGTAAATCTCCCTCTACACTGTCCCCATCAAACACTCCCAGGACAGATACATCACGGGGTTAGATACAGAGTAAATCTCCCTCTACACTGTCTCCATCAAACACTCCTTGGACAGGTACAACATGGGGTTAGATACAGAGTAAAGCTCCCTCTACACTGTCCCCATCAAACACTCCCAGGACAGGTTCAGCACGGGGTTAGATACAGGGTAAATCTCCCTCTACACCGTCCCCATCAAACACTCCCAGGGCAGGTACAGCACGGGGTTTGATGCAGAGTAAAGCTCCCTCTACACCGTCCCCATCAAACACTCCCAGGACAGGTACATCACGGGGTTAGATACAGAGTAAATCTCCCTCTACACTGTCCCCATCAAACACTCCTTGGACAGGTACAGCATGGGGTTAGATACAGAGTAAAGCTCCCTCTACACTGTCTCCATCAAACACTCCCAGGACAGGTTCAGCACGGGGTTAGATACAGGGTAAATCTCCCTCTACACTGTCCCCATCAAACACTCCCAGGGCAGGTACAGCACGGGGTTAGATACAGAGTAAAGCTCCCTCTACACCGTCCCCATCAAACACTCCCAGGACAGGTACAGCACGGGGTTAGATACAGATTAAAGCTCCCTCTACACCGTCCCCATCAAACACTCCCAGGACATGTACAGCACGGGGTTAGATACAGAGTAAAGCTCCCTCTCCACTGACTCCATCAAACACTCCCAGGACAGGTACAGCACGGGGTTAGATACAGAGTAAAGCTCCCTCTACACTGTCCCCATCAAACACTCCCAGGACAGGTACAGCACGGGGTTAGATACAGAGTAAAGCTCCCTCTACACTGTCCCCATCAAACACTCCCAGGACAGGTACAGCACGGGGTTAGATACAGAGTAAAGGTCCCTCTAGACTGTCCCCATCAAACACTCCCAGGACAGGTACAGCACGGGGTTCGATACAGAGTAAATCTCCCTCTACACCATCCCCCTCAAACACTCCCAGGACAGGTACAGCACGGGGTTAGATACAGAGTAAATTTCCCTCTACACCGTCCCCATCAAACACTCCCAGGACAGGTACAGCACGGGGTTAGATACAGAGTAAAGTTCCCTCTACACCGTCCCCATCAAACAGTCCCAGGACAGGTACAGCACGGGGTTAGATACAGAGTAAAGCTCCCTCTACACTGTCCCCATCAAACACTCCCAGGACAGGTACAGCACGGGGTTAGATACAGATTAAAGCTCCCTCTACACTGTCCCCATCAAACACTCCCAGGACAGGTACAGCACGGGGTTAGATACAGAGTAAAGCTCCCTCTACACCGTCCCCATCAAACACTCCCAGGACAGGTACAGCACGGGGTTAGATACAGAGTAAAGCTCCCTCTACACCGTCCCCATCAAACACTCCCAGGACAGGTACAGCACGGGGTTAGATACAGAGTAAAGCTCCCTCTACACCGTCCCCATCAAACACTCCCCGGTCAGGTACAGCACGGGGTTAGATACAGAGTAAATCTTCCTCAACACTGTCCCCATCAAACACTCCCAGGACAGGTACAGCACGGGGTTAGATACAGAGTAAATCTCCCTCTACACTGTCCCCATCAAACACTGCCAGGACAGGTACAGCACGGGGTTAGATACAGAATAAAGCTCCCTCTACACTGTCCCCATCAAACACTCCCAGGACAGGTACAGCACGGGGTTAGATACAGAGTAAATCTCCCTCTACACTGTCCCCATCAAACACTCCCAGGACAGGTACAGCACGGGGTTAGATACAGAGTAAATCTTCCTCTACACCGTCCCCCATCAAACACTCCCAGGACAGGTACAGCACGGGGTTAGATACAGAGTAAAGCTCCCTCTACACCGTCCCCATCAAACACTCCCAGGAGAGGTTCAGCACGGTGTTAGATACAGAGTAAATCTCCCTCTACACTGTCCCCATCAAACACTCCCAGGACAGGTACAGCACGGGGTTAGATACAGAGTAAAGCTCCCTCTACACCGTCCCCATCAAACACTCCCAGGACAGGTACAGCACGGGGTTAGATACAGAGTAAAGCTCCCTCTACACCGTCCCCATCAAACACTCCCAGGACAGGTACAGCACGGGGTTAGATACAGAGTAAATGTCCCTCTACACTGTCCCCATCAAACACTCCCAGGACAGGTACAGCACGGGGTTAGATACAGAGTAAAGCTCCCTCTACACTGTCCCATCAAACACTCCCAGGACAGGTACAGCACGGGGTTAGATACAGAGTAAAGCTCCCTCTACACTGTCCCATCAAACACTCCCTGGACAGGTACAGCACGGGGTTAGATACAGATTAAAGCTCCCTCTACACTGTCCCCATCAAACACTCCCAGGACAGGTACAGCACGGGTTTAGATACAGAGTAAAGCACCCTCTAAACCGTCCCCATCAAACACTCCCAGGACAAGTACAGCACGGGGTTAGATACGGAGTAAATGTCCCTCTACACTGTCCCCATCAAACACTCCCAGGACGGGTACAGCACGGGGTTAGATACAGATTAAAGCTCCCTCTGCACTGTCCCCATCAATCACTCCCAGGACAGGTACAGCACGGGGTTAGGTACAGAGTAAATCTCCCTCTACACCGTCCCCATCAAACACTCCCAGGACAGGTACAGCACGGGGTTAGATACAGAGTAAAGCTCCCTCTACACTGTCCCCATCAAACACTCCCAGGACAGGTACAGCACGGGGTTAGATACAGAGTAAATCTCCCTCTACACTGTCCCCATCAAACACTCCCAGGACAGGTACAGCACGGGGTTAGATACAGAGTAAATCTCCCTCTACACCGTCCCCATCAAACACTCCCAGGACAGGTACAGCACGGTGTTAGATACAGAGTAAATCTCCGTCAACACCATCCGCATCAAACAATCCCAGTACAGGTACAGCATGGGGTTAGATACAGAGTAAAGCTCCCTATACACCGTCCCCATCAAACACTCGCAGGACAGGTACAGCACTGCGTTAGATAAAGAGTATAGCTCCCTCTACACTGTCCCCATCAAACACTCCCAGGACAGGTACAGCACAGCGTTAGATACAGAGTAAGGCTCCCTCTCCACCGCCCCCATCAAACACTCCCAGGACAGATACAGCACGGGGTTAGATACAGAGTAAAGCTCCCTCTACA
Organism: Isurus oxyrinchus; assembly: GCA_026770705.1. NCBI lineage: Eukaryota > Metazoa > Chordata > Chondrichthyes > Lamniformes > Lamnidae > Isurus > Isurus oxyrinchus. The sequence goes on from JANJGN010001454.1 coordinate 80,733, forward strand.
CTGTCCCCATCAAACACTCCCAGGACAGTTACAGCACGGGATTAGCTACAGAGTAAAGCTCCCTCCACACAGTCCCCATCAAACACTCCCAGGACAGGTACAGCACGAGGTTAGATACAGAGTAAATCTCCCTCTACACCGTCCCCATCAAACACTCCCAGGACAGGTACAGCATGGGGTTAGATACAGAGTAAAGCTCCCTCTACACTGTCTCCAACAAACACACCCAGGACAGGTACAGCACGGGGTTAAATACAGACTAAAGCTCCCTCTACACCGCCCCCATCAAACACTCCCAGGACAGGTACAGCACGGGGTTAGATACAGAGTAAATCTGCCTCTGCACCGTCCCCATCAAACACTGGAGTGGCAGCCGGCCAAGGGATCGGGACTGGTGCCCTTTAAGCAGAGCAGGATTCCGTCAGCAGGTTCTTGGCCTGGGCTTGGCATGTCAGGGCCAGGCAGCTCAGACGTGTCACGTCTGGACGCACACGTCTCTCTTCCGTGACCTCGAAGGCTGGGTGTTCCCAGCCCTTTATAAATCCAGCCTCCAACTTCCAGCCGGTACTGACTCAGCCCCACAGCGTTCGTGGCTCTCAGAGAACGGGAGGGGGGGGGGGCATGCAATGGGGGAGCTTATCTTCCTCCTCCTCCTCCTGCTCCTGCCGCCCGGCGGGTCTGCCCAGTTCCCCAGGGCGTGCGCCCAGCTCGACGCCCTCCGGAGCCGGACCTGCTGCCCGGTCTGGGAGGGGGACGGCTCTCCGTGCGGGGAGAGGAGCGGCAGAGGGAAGTGCCGGGCCTCCCGGGGGCCGGGGGTCGGCGGGCGGGACTTCCGGCTGGGCTGGCCCACCTCCTTCTACGGCCGCACCTGCACCTGCCGGGGCCGCTTCTCCGGCTTCGACTGCGGCGAGTGCCGCGACGGCTACCGTGGTTCCGACTGCCGGCGCTGGGTGCTGACCGTGAGGAGGGGGCTCCACGAGATGGACCGGGCCCAGCGCCGGAGGCTGCTGGACTACCTGGCCCGGGCCAAGGCCACCGTCAGCCCCCGCTACGTGGTCCTCGTCAGCCGCAACGCCTCGGACGTGGGGAGCTACCGCTTCCGGGATGCCAGCGTCTACGATGTCTGCACCTGGGTGCACTACGTGGCGGCCAAGCCCATCAGCACCCGCCGGCGCCCCAACTTCGCCCACATGGGGCCGGCCTTCGCCGTCTGGCACCGCCGGTACCTGCTCTTCTTCGAGAAGGAGATACGCCACCTGACCAGCGACGAGGACTTCCACCTCCCCTACTGGGACTGGACACGGGCGGCGGCCTGCGACATCTGCACCGACGAGTTGATGGGCGCCAACGACGAGACCGGGTACCTGCTGCCACCCTCGCCCTTTGCCAGCTGGAGGGTAAGAATCCGCCCCTGTACCCCACCAACCAAACCCCAGCCCCGCCTCCCACCCTAGCACAAACCACTACCCAACTCAGCCCTTCCCCCCTACTCCCAGAAAGTCCATCGCTCTCGGCCTGGCGCCCACAGACAACGGGCCCCAGTCCAGTGGAGATCGAGGGGAATGAAGGTGAGGGTTGGCACCCATGACGGAGACTTGGGCTCCTCCCGAACCATGCGGACTTCCCCGGAGAGGGCGGGTTGCGAGCGTAGGGAGAGGCGGTGACAACGTTGGTGGGCACTGAAGGGGGGTCAGGCCCTTTGATCCAGGCGCATTAGGCAGGAGCGACTGCCAAGTGAGTGTCATACTGTGGGAGGGTCAGTGCTGAGGGAGCACTGCACTGTCGGAGGGTCAGTGCTGAGGGAGAGCCGCACTGTGGGAGGGTCAGTGCTGAGGGAGCACTGCACTGTCGGAGGGTCAGTGCTGAGGGAGAGCCGCACTGTCAGAGGGTCAGTGCTGAGGGAGCGCCGCACTGTGGGAGGGTCAGTGCTGAGGGAGAGCCGCACTGTCGGAGGGTCAGTGCTGAGGGAGAGCCGCACTGTGGGAGGGTCAGTGCTGAGGGAGAGTCGCACTGTGGGAGGGTCAGTGCTGAGGGAGAGCCGCACTGTCGGAGGGTCAGTGCTGAGGTAGAGTCGCACTGTGGGAGGGTCAGTGCCGAGGGAGAGCCGCACTGTGGGAGGGTCAGTGCTGAGGGAGAGTCGCACTGTGGGAGGGTCAGTACTGAGGGAGAGCCGCACTGTCGGAGGGTCAATGCTGAGGGAGCGCCGCACTGTCGGAGGGTCAGTGCTGAGGGAGCGCCGCACTGTCGGAAGGTCAGTGCTGAGGGAGAGCCGCACTGTCGGAGGGTCAGTGCTGAGGGAGCGCCGCACTGTCAGAGGGTCAGTGCTGAGGGAGCGCCGCACTGTCGGAGGGTCAGTGCTGAGGGAGAGCCGCACTGTCGGAGGGTCAGTGCTGAGGGAGAGCCGCACTGTCAGAGGGTCAGTGCTGAGGGAGAGCCGCACTGTGGGAGGGTCAGTGCTGAGGGAGAGCCGCACTGTGGGAGGGTCAGAGCTGAGGGAGAGCCGCACTGTGGGAGGGTCAGTGCTGAGGGAGAGCTGCACTGTCGGAGGGTCAGTGCTGAGGCAGCGCCGCACTGTCGGAGGGTCAGTGCTGAGGGAGCGCCGCACTGTCGGCGGGTCAGTAGTGAGGGAGTGCCGCAATGTCGGAGGGTCAGTAGTGAGGGAGTGCCGCACTGTCAGCGGGTCAGTAGTGAGGGAGTGCCGCACTGTCGGAGGGTCAGTGCTGAGGGATAGCCGCACTGTGGGAGGGTCAGTACTGAGGGAGTGCCGCACTGTCGGAGGGTCAGTACTGAGGGAGTGCCGCACTGTCAGCGGGTCAGTAGTGAGGGAGTGCCGCACTGTCGGCGGGTCAGTAGTGAGGGAGTGCCGCACTGTCGGAGAGTCAGTAGTGAGTGAGTGCTGCACTGTCGGAGGGTCAGTAGTGAGTGAGTGCCGCACTGTCGGAGGGTCAGTGGTGAGTGAGTGCCTCACTGTCGGAGGGTCAGTAGTGAGTGAGTGCCGCACTGTCGGAGGGTCAGTAGTGAGTGAGTGCGTCTTCACTAACCGCTCCCTCAGTCTGTCCGGCCAGCTTTAATGATTTATTCACAGACACAAACTGGATCTACAAGCGTCACTGAACAGGAACAATTGCGGTTCCCTGGTCACCCTCCAAACTACCCCACCCTCTGTCACCATCAGCACAGCCAAACTCTGCTGTCCCCGTGTCCGAACTCACACCGAGTCCCTCTCACCCCTCACCCCCTGTATCTCGCTGACCCACACTGGCTCCCGGTCCGGCAACCCCTCCATTTTCACATTCACACCCTCGTTTTCAAATCCCTCCATGGCCCTCACACCCCCCTACCTATCTCTGTAACCTCCTCCAGCCCCTACACCCCTCCCTATCACTGTAACCTCCTCCAGCCCCTACACCCCTCCCTATCTCTGTAACCTCCTCCACCCCCTACACCCCTCCCTATCTCTGTAACCTCCTCCAGCCCCTACACCCCTTCCTATCTCTGTAAACTCCTCCAGCCCCTACACCCCTCCCTATCTCTGTTACCTCCACCAGCCCCTACACCCCTCCCGATCTCTGTAACCTCCTCCAGCCCCTACAACCCTCCCTAACTCTGTAACCTCCTCCAGCCCCTACAACCCTCCCTATCTCTGTAACCTCCTCCACACCCTACACCCCTCCCTATCTCTGTAACCTCCTCCAGCCCCTACACCCCTCCCTATCTCTGTAACCTCCTCCAGCCCCTACACCCCTCCCTCTCTCTGTAACCTCCTGCAGCACCTACACCCCTCCCTATCTCTGTAACCTCCTCCAGCCCCTACACACATCCCTATCTCTGTTACTTCCTGCAGCACCTACACCCCTCCCTATCTCTGTAACCTCCTCCAGTCCCTACACCCCTCCCTATCTCTGTAACCTCCTCCAGTCCCTACACCCTCCTTATCTCTGTAACCTCCTCCATTCCCTACATCCCTCCCTATCTCTGTAACCTCCTCCAGCCCCTACACCCCTCCCTATCTCTGTAACCTCCTCCAGCTCCTACACCCCTCCCTATCTCTGTAACCTCACCCAGCCCCTACACCCCTCCCTATCTCTGTAACCTCCTCCAGTCCCTACACCCCTCCCTATCTCTGTAACCTCCTCCAGCCCCAAGACCCCTCCCTATCTCTGTAACCTCCTCCAGCCCCAACAACCCTCCCTATCTCTGTAACCTCCTCCAGCCCCTACACCACTCCCTATCTCTTTAACCTCCTCCAGTACCTACACCCCTCCCTTTCTCTGTAAACTCCTCCAGACCCTACAACACTCCATAGCTCTGTTACCTCCTCCAGACCCGACAAGTCTCCCTATCTCTGTAACCTCCTCCAGCCCCTACACCCCTCCCTATCTCTGTAACCTCCTCCTGCCCCTACACCCCTCCCTATCTCTGTAACCTCCACCAGAACCTACACCCCTCCCTATCTCTGTAACCTCCTCCAGCCCCTACACCCCTCCCTACCTCTGTAACCTCCTCCAGCCCCTACACACCTCCCTATCACTGTAACCTCCTCCAGCCCCTACACCCCTCCCTATCCCTGTAACCTCCTCCAGTCCCTACACCCCTCCCTATCTCTGTAACCTCCTCCAGCCCCTACACCCCTCCCTATCTCTGTAACCTCCTCCAGCCCCTACACCCCTCCCTATCTCTGTAACCTCCTCCAGCCCCTACACCCCTCCCTATCTCTGTAACCTCCTCCAGCAAATACACCCCTCCCTATCTCTGTAACCTCCTCCAGCCCCTACACCCCTCCCTATCTCTGTAACCTCCTCCAGCCCCTACACCCCTCCCTATCTGTGTAACCACCTCCAGCCCCTACACCCCTCCCTATCTCTGTAACCTCCTCCAGCCCCTACACCCCTCCCTATCTCTGTAACCTCCTCCAGCCCCTACACCCCTCCCAATCTCTGTAACCTCCTCCAGCCCCTACACCCCTCCCTATCTCTGTAACCTCCTCCAGCCCCTACACCCCTCCCTATCTCTGTAACCTTCTCCAGAGCCCCACACCCCTCCCTATCTCTGTAACCTCCTCCAGCCCCTACACCCCTCCCTATCTCTGTAACCTCCTCCAGCCCATACACCCCTCCCTATCTCTGTAACCTCCTCCAGCCCCTACACCCCTCCCTATCTCTGTAACCTCCTCCAGCCCCTACACCCCTCCCTATCTCTGTAACCTCCTCCAGCTCCAACAATACTCCCTATCTCTGTAATCTCCTCCAGCCCCTACACCCCTCCCTATCTCAGTAACTTCCTCCAGCCCCTAAACCGTCCCCACCTCTGCAACCTCCTCCAGCCCCTGCACACCTCCCTATCTCTGTAACCTCCTCCAGCCCCTACAACCATCCCTATCTCTGTAACCTCCTCCAGCCGCTACACCCCTCCCTATCTCTGTAACCTCCTCCAGCCCCTACAACCCTCCCTATCTCTGTAACCTCCTCCAACCCCTACAACCCTCCCTATCTCTGTAAACTCCTCCAGCCTGACAACCCTCCCTATCTCTGTAACCTCCTCCAGCACCAACACCCCTCCCTATCTCTGTAAAATCCTCCAGCCCCTACCCCTCTCTCTATCTCTGTAACCTCCTCCAGCCCCTACACCCCTTTCTATCTCTGTAACCTCCTCCAGCCCCTACACCCTCCCTATCTCTTTAACCTGCTCCAGCCCCTACAACCTTCCCTATCTCTGTACCCGCCTTCAGCCCCTTCAACCCTCCCTATCTCTCTAAACACCTCTTGCCCCTACACGCCTCCCTATCTCTGTAACACCCTCCAACACCTACACCCCTCCCTATCACTGTTACCTCCTCCAGCCCCTACACTCCTCCCTATCTCTGTAACCTCCTCCAGCCCCTACACCCCTCCCTATCTCTGTAACCTCCTCCAGCCCCTACACCCCTCCCTATCTCTGTCACCTCCTCCAGCCCCTACAACCCTCCCTATCTCTGGAACCTCCTACAACCCGCCGAGATCTCTCCTCTCCTCCGATTCCAGCCTCTCGAGCATCCCCCGATTCCCATCGCTCCACCATTGCCGGTCGGGTCTCAGGTGCATGGGGAGGGCCCTAAGCTCTGAGATTCCCCCCCTAAACCTCACCTCCTCTCTCTGGCGCTCTCTCCTGCTTTACCAAGCTCCTTAAAACCCATTCTTTGATGGAGATTTTGTTTCCCTGTCCCTGATCCCTCCTTAGGTGGTTCGGATACAGATTTTGCCTGACGTTGGCTCCTTGGGATTAATTTACAATGTGAGAGGCGCTATTTAAATGCACAATGTTGTTATAAATGGACAGCATCTACAGTTTGAAATATATAAGGATAAAAGAAAAATACTGCGGAAGCAGGAAACTGGATGGTCAGTGCTGAGGGAGAGCCGCACTGTCGGAGGGTCAGTGCTGAGGGAGCGCCGCACTGTCGGAGGGTCAGTGCTGAGGGAGAGCCGCATTGTCGGAGGGTCAGTACTGAGGGAGAGCCGCATTGTGGGAGGGTCAGTGCTGAGGGAGCGCCGCACTGTGGGAGGGTCAGTGCTGAGGGAGAGCCGCACTGTGGGAGGGTCAGTGCTGAGGGAGCGCCGCACTGTGGGAGGGTCAGTGCTGAGGGAGAGCCGCACTGTGGGAGGGTCAGTGCTGAGGGAGAGCCGCACTGTCGGAGGGTCAGTGCTGAGGAAGCGTCGCACTGTCGGAGGGTCAGTGTTGAGGTAGCGCCGCACTGTGGGATGGTCAGTGCTGAGGGAGCGCCGCACTGTCGGTGGGTCAGTGCTGAGGGAGAGCCGCACTGTCGGAGGGTCAGTGCTGAGGGAGCGCCGCACTGTGGGAGGGTCAGTGCTGAGGGAGAGCCGCACTGTGGGAGGGTCAGTGCTGAGGGAGAGCCGCACTGTGGGAGGGTCAGTGCTGAGGGAGCGCCGTATTGTCGGAGGGTCAGTCCTGAGGGAGCGCCGCATTGTCGGAGGGTCAGTATTGAGTGACTGCCGCACTGTCGGAGGGTCAGTATTGAGTGAGTGCCGCACTGTCGGAGGGTCAGTAGTGAGTGAGGGCCGGACTGTCGGAGGGTCAGTATTGAGTGAGGGCCGCACTATCGGAGGGTCAGTAGTGAGTGAGTGCCACACTGTCGGAGGGTCAGTATTGAGTGAGTGCCGCACTGTCGGAGGGTCAGTATTGAGTGAGTGCCGCAATGTCAGAGGGTCAGTATTGAGTGAGTGCCGCACTGTTGGCGGGTCAGTATTGAGTGAGTTTCGCACTGTCGAAGGGTCAGTATTGAGTGAGGGCCGCACTGTCGGAGGGTCAGTGCTGAGGGAGAGCCGCAATGTCGGAGGGTCAGTATTGAATGAGTGCCGCACTGTTGGAGGGTCAGTGCTGAGGGAGAGCCGCACTGTCGGAGGGTCAGTGCTGAGGGAGTGCCGCACTGTTGGAAGGTCAGTATTGAGGGAGTGCTGCACTGTCGGAGGGTCAGTGCTGAGGGAGCGCCGCACTGTCGGAGGGTCAGTATTGAGTGAGAGCCGCACTGTTGGAGAGTCAGTATTGAGGGAGTGCCACACTGTGGGAGAGTCAGTATTGAGGGAGTGCCGCACTGTCGGAGGGTCAGTATTGAGGGAGCGCCGCACTGTCGGAGGGTCAGTAGTGAGTGAGAGCCGCACTGTCGGAGGGTCAGTAGTGAGTGAGTGCCGCACTGTCGGAGAGTCAGTAGTGAGTGAGTGCCGCACTGTCGGAGGGTCAGTGCTGAGCGAGTGCCGCACTATCGGAGGGTCAGTAGTGAGGGAGTGCCGCACTGTCGGAGGGTCAGTAGTGAGGGAGTGCCGCACAGTTGGAGGGTTCGTCGTGAGTGAGTAACACACTGTCGGAGGGTCAGTACTGAGGGAGTGCCGCACTGTCGGAAGGTCAGTAGTGAGGGAGTGCCGCACAGTTGGAGGGTCAGTCGTGAGTGAGTGCCGCACTGTCGGAGGGTCAGTAGTGAGGGAGTGCCGCACAGTTGGAGGGTCAGTCGTGAGTGAGTGCCGCACTGTCGGAGGGTCAGTAGTGAGGGAGTGCCGCACAGTCGGAGGGTCAGTAGTGAGTTAGTGCCGCACTGTCGGAGGGACAGTAGTGAGGGAGTGCCGCACTGTCGGAGGGTCAGTAGTGAGTGAGTGCCGCACTGTGGGAGGGTCAGTAGTGAGGGAGTGCCGCACTGTCGGAGGGTCAGTATTGAGTGAGCGCCGCACTGTCGGAGGGTCAGTATTGAGTGAGTGCCGCACTGTCGGAGGGTCAGTATTGAGTGAGTGCCGCACTGTCGGAGGGTCAGTAGTGAGTGAGTGCCGCACTGTGGGAGGGTCAGTAGTGAGGGAGTGCCGCACTGTCGGAGGGTCAGTAGTGAGTGAGTGCCGCACTGTGGGAGGGACAGTAGTGAGGGAGTGCCGCACTGTCGGAGGGTCAGTATTGAGGGAGTGCCGCACTGTCGGAGGGTCAGTAGTGAGTGAGTGCCGCACTGTGGGAGGGTCAGTAGTGAGGGAGTGCCGCACTGTCGGAGGGTCAGTATTGAGTGAGCGCCGCACTGTCGGAGGGTCAGTATTGAGTGAGTGCCGCACTGTCGGAGGGTCAGTATTGAGTGAGTGCCGCACTGTCGGAGGGTCAGTAGTGAGTGAGTGCCGCAAAGTGGGAGGGTCAGTAGTGAGGGAGTGCCGCACTGTCGGAGGGTCAGTAGTGAGTGAGTGCCGCACTGTGGGAGGGACAGTAGTGAGGGAGTGCCGCACTGTCGGAGGGTCAGTATTGAGTGAGTGCCGCACTGTCGGAGGGTCAGTACTGAGGGAGTGCCGCACTGTCGGAGGGTCAGTTGTGAGGGAGTGCCGCACTGTCGGAGGGTCAGTAGTGAGGGAGAGCCGCACTGTCGGAGGGTCAGTAGTGAGTGAGTGCCTCTTCACTAACCGCTCCCTCAGTCTGTCCGGCCAGCTTTAATGATTTATTCACAGACACAAACTGGATCTACAAGCGTCACTGAACAGGAACAATTGCGGTTCCCTGGTCACCCTCCAAACTACCCCACCCTCTGTCACCATCAGCACAGCCAAACTCTGCTGTCCCCGTGTCCGAACTCACACCGAGTCCCTCTCACCCCTCACCCCCTGTATCTCGCTGACCCACACTGGCTCCCGGTCCGGCAACCCCTCCATTTTCACATTCACACCCTCGTTTTCAAATCCCTCCATGGTCCTCACTCCCCCCTCCCTTTCTCGGTAACCTCCTCCAGCACCTACACCCCTCACTATCTCTGTAACCTCCTCCAGCCCCTACAACCCTCCCTATCTCTGTAACCTCCTCCAGCCCCTACACCCCTCCCTATCTCTGTAACCTCCTCCAGCCCATACACCCCTCCCTATCTCTGTAACCTCCTCCAGCCCCTACACCCCTCCCTATCTCTGTAACCTCCTCCAGCCCCTACACCCCTCCATATCTCTGTAAACTCCTCCAGCCCCTACACCCCTCCCTATCTCTGTAACCTCCTCCAGCCCCTACACCCCTCCCTATCTCTGTAACCTCCTCCAGCCCCTATACCCCTCCCTATCTCTGTAACCTCCTCCAGCCCCTACACCCCTCCCTATCTCTGTAAACTCCTCCAGCCCCTACACCCCTCACTATCTCTGTAACCTCCTCCAGCCCCTACAACCCTCCCTATCTCTGTAACCTCCTCCAGCCCCTACACCCCTCCCTATCTCTGTAACCTCCTCCAGTCCCTACAAAACTCCCTATCTCTGTAACCTCCTCCAGCCCCGAAACCCCTCCCTATCTCTGTAACCTCCTCCAGCCCCTACAACCCTCCATATCTCTGTAACCTCCTCCAGGCCCAACAACCCTCCCTATCTCTGTAACCTCCTCCAGGCCCAACAACCCTCCCTATCTCTGTAACCTCCTCCAGCCCCTACACCCCTCCCTATCTCTGTAACCTCCTCCAGCCCCTACAACCCTCCCTATTTCTGTAAACTCTTCCAGCCCCTATCATCCTCCCTATCCCTGTAACCTCCTCCAGCCCTACAACCCTCCCTATCTCAGTAACCTCCTCCAGCCCCTACAACCCTCCCTATCTCTGTAACATCCTCCAGCCCTTACACACCTCCCCATCTCTGTAACCTCCTCCAGCGCCTACAACCCTCCCTATCTCTGTAATCTACTCCAGCCCGTACAACCCTCCCTATCTCTGTAACCTCCTCCAGCCCCTACACCCCTCCCTGTCTCTGTAACCTCCTCCTGCCCCTAAAACCCTCCCTATCTCTGTAACCTGCTCCACCACCTACAACCCTCCCTATCTGTCTAAACTCCTCCGGCCCCAAGAACCATCCCTATACCTTTAACCACCTTCAGCCCCTCCAAACCTCCCTATCTCTGTAACCTCCACCTGCACCTACACCCTCCCTATCTCTGTAACCTCCTCCAGCCCCTACACCCCTCCCTATCTCTGTAACCTCCTCCAGCCCCTACACCTCACCCTATCTCTGTAACCTCCTCCAGCCCCAACAACCCTCCCTATCTCTGTAACCTCCTCCAGCCACTACAACTCTCACTATCTCTGTAACCTCCTCCAGCCCCTAAAACCCTCCCTATCTCTGATACCTCCTCCAGCCCGTACAACCCTCCATATTTCTGTAAACTCTTCCAGCCCCTATCACCCCTCCCTATCCCTGTAACTTCCTCCAGCCCTACAACCCTCCCTATCTCTGTAACATCCTCCAGCCCTTACACACCTCCCCATCTCTGTAACCTCCTCCAGCACCTACAACCCTCCCTATCTCTGTAATCTACTCCAGCCCGTACAACCCTCCCTATCTCTGTAACCTCCTCCAGCCCCTACACCCCTCCCTATCTCTGTAACCTCCTCCACCACCTACAACCCTCCCTATCTGTCTAAACTCCTCCGGCCCCAAGAACCATCCCTATCCCTTCAACCACCTTCAGCCCCTCCAAACCTCCCTATCTCTGTAACCTCCTCCTGCACCTACACCCTCCCTATCTCTGTAACCAACTCCTGCACCTACAACACCCCCTATCTCTGTAACCTCCTCCAGCCCCTACAACCCTCCCTATCTCTGTAACCTCCTCCAGCCCCTACAACCCTCCCTATCTCTGTAACCTCCTCCAGCCCCAATAATTCACCCTATCTCTGTAACCTCCTCCAGCCCCTACAACCCTCGCTATTTCTGTAACCTCCTCCAGCCGCTACACCCCTCCCTATCTCTGTAACCTCCTCCAGCCGCTACAAGCCTCCCTATCTCCGTAACCTCCTCCAGCCCCAATAATTCTCCCTATCTCTGTAACCCCCTCCAGCCCCTACAACCCACCCTATCTCTGTTACCTCCTCCAGCCCCTACAACCCTCCCTATCTCTGTAACATCCTCCAGCCCCTATATCCCTCCCTATCTCTGTAACCTCCTCCAGCCCTACAACCCTCCCTATCTCTGTAACCTCCTCCAGCCTCTACACCACTCCCTATCCCTGTAACCTCCTCCAGCCCTACAACCCTCATTATCTCTGTAAAATCCTCCAGCCCTTACACCGCTCCCCATCTCTGTAATCTCCTCCAGCCCTACAACCCTCCCTATCTCTGTAACCTCCTCCAGCCCCTACAACCCTCCCTATCTCTGTAACCTCCGCTAGCCCCTACAACGCTCCCTATCGCTGTAACCTCCTCCAGCCCCTAAACCCCTCCCTAACTCTGTAACCTCCTCCAGCCCCTACACCCCTCCCTATCTCTGTAACCTCCTCCAGCCGCTACACCGCTCCCTATCTCTGTAACCTCCTCCAGCCGCTACAATGCTCCCTATTTCTGTAAACTCCTCGAGAACCTACAACCCTCCCTATCTCAGTAACCTCCTACAGCCCCTACAACACTCCCTAACTCTGTAACCTCCTTCAGCCCCTATACCACCGCACTGTCGGAGGGACAGTACTAAGGGAGAGCCGCACTATCGGAGGGCCAGTACTGAGGGAGAGCCGCACTGTCGGAGGGTCAGTACTGAGGGAGAGCCGCACTATCGGAGGGTCAGTGCTGAGGGAGAGCCGTACTGTCGGAGGGTCAGTGCTGAGGGAGAGCCGCACTGTCGGAGGGTCGGTATTGAGTGAGTGCCGCACTGTCGGAGGGTCAGTAGTGAGTGAGTGCTGCACTGTCGGAGGGTCAGTAGTGAGGGAGTGCCGCACTGTGGGAGGGTCAGTGGTGAGTGAGTGCCGCATTGTCGGAGGGTCAGTAGTGAGTGAGCGCCGCACTGTCGGAGGGTCAGTAGTGAGTGAGTGCCGCACTGTGGGAGGGTCAGTGGTGAGTGAGTGCCGCACTGTCGGAGGGTCAGTAGTGAGTGAGTGCCGCACTGTCGGAGGGTCAGTATTGAGGGAGAACCGCACTGTCGGAGGGTCAGTAGTGAGTGAGTGCCTCTTCACTAACCGCTCCCTCAGTCTGTCCGGCCAGCTTTAATGATTTATTCACAGACACAAACTGGATCTACAAGCGTCACTGAACAGGAACAATTGTGGTTCCCTGGTCACCCTCCAAAGTACCCCACCCTCTGTCACCATCAGCACAGCCAAACTCCACTGTCCCCTTGTCCGAACTCACACCGAGTCCCTCTCACCCCTCAACCCCTGTATCTCGCTGACCCACACTGGCTCCCGGTCCGGCAACCCCTCCATTTTCACATTCACACCCTCTTTTTCAAATCCCTCCATGGTCCTCACTCCCCACTCCCTATCTCTGTAACCTCCTCCAGCCCCTACACCCCTCCCTATCTCTGTAACCTCCTCCAGCCCCTACAACCCTCCCTATCTCTGTAACCTCCTCCAGCCCCTACACCCCTCCGTATCTCTGTAACCTCCTCCAGCCCCTACACCCCTCCGTATCTCTGTAACCTCCTCCAGCCCCGACAGCCCTCCCTATCTCTGTAACCTCCTCCAGCCCCTACACCCCTCCCTATCTCTGTAACCTCCTCCAGACCCACACCCCTCCCTATCTCTGTAACCTCCTCCCGTCCCTACACCCCTCCCTATCTCTGTAACCTCCTCCAGCCCCTACACCCCTCCCTATCTCTGTAACCTCCTCCAGCCCCTACACCCCTCCCTAACTCTGTAACCTCCTCCAGCCCCTACACCCCTCCCTATCTCTGCAAACTCTTCCAGCCCCTACACCCTTCCCTATCTCTGTAACCTCCTCCAGCCCCTACACCCCTCCCTATCTCTGTAACCTCCTCCAGCCCCACTGCCCTCCCAATCACTGTAACCTCCTCCAGCCCCTACACCCCTCCGTATCTCTGTAAACTCCTCCAGCCCCTACACCCCTCCCTATCTCTGTAACCTCCTCCAGCCCCTACACCCCTCCCTATCACTGTAACCTCCTCCAGCCCCTACACCCCTCCCTATCACTGTAACTACCAACACCCCCACACCCCTCCCTATCTCTATAACCTCCTCCAGCCCCTACACCCCTCCCTATCTCTGTAACCACCAACACCCCCACACCCCTCCCTATCTCTATAACCTCCTCCAGCCCCTACACCCCTCCCTATCTCTGTAACCTCCTCCAGCCCCTACACCCCTCCCTATCTCTGTAACCTCCTCCAGCCCCTACACCCCTCCCTATCTCTGTAACCTCCTCCAGTCCCTACACCCCTCCCTATCTCTATAACCTCCTCCAGCCCCTACACCCCTCCCTATCTCTGTAACCTCCTCCAGCGCCTACACCCCTCCCTATCTCTGTAATCCTCCAGCCCCTACAACACTCCCTATCTCTGTAACCTCCTCCAGCACCTACACCCCTCCCCATCTCTGTAACCTCCTCCAGTCCCTACACCCCTCCCTATCTCTGTAACCTCCTCCAGCCCCACTGCCCTCCCTATCTCTGTAACCTCCTCCAGCACCTACACCCCTCCCTATCTGTGTAACCTCCTCCAGCCCCTAAAACTCTCCCTATCTCTGTAACCGCCTCCAGCCCCTACACCCTCCCTATCTATATAACCTGCTCCAGCCCCTACACCCTCCCTATCTATATAACCTGCTCCAGCCCCTACAATACTCCCTTTCTCTGTGACCTCTCCCAGCCCCTCCAACCCTCACTATCTATGTATCGTCCTCCAGCCCCTACAAGCCTCCCTATCTCGGTGACATCATCCAACCCCTTCAAACCTCCCTATCAGTCTAAACTCCTACTGCCCCAAGAACCATCCCTATCTCTTTAACCACCTCCAGCCCCTCCAAACCTAGCTATCTCTGTAACCTCCTCCTGCACCTACACCCTGCCTATCTGTGTAACCACCTCCAGCCACCACAAACATCCCGATCTCTGTAAAATCCTCCATCCACTACAACCCTCCCTATCTCTGGAACATCCTCCATCCACTACACCCCTCCCTAACTCTGTAACATCCTCCATCCACTACACCCCTCCCTAACTCTGTAACATCCTCCATCCACTACACCCCTCCCTATCTCTGTAACCACCTCCAGAACCAACACCCCTCCCTATATCAGTAACCTCCTCCAGCCACTACACCCCTGCCTAACTCTGTAACCTCCTCCAGCCCCTACACCCTCCCTATCTCTGTAACCTCCTCCAGCCACTACACCCCTGCCTAACTCTGTAACCTCCTCCAGCCCCTACACCCTCCCTATCTCTGTAACCTCCTTCAGACCCTATACCACCGCACTGTCGGAGGGACAGTACTAAGGGAGAGCCGCACTATCGGAGGGTCAGTACTGAGGGAGAGCCGCACTGTCGGAGGGTCAGTACTGAGGGAGAGCCGCACTATCGGAGGGTCAGTGCTGAGGGAGAGCTGTACTGTCGGAGGGTCAGTGCTGAGGGAGTGCTGCACTGTCGGAGGGTCAGTGCTGAGGGAGTGACGCACTGTCGGAGGGTCAGTAGTGAGGGAGAGCCGCACTGTCGGAGGGTCGGAATTGAGTGAGTGCCGCACTGTCGGAGGGTCAGTAGTGAGTGAGTGCCGCACTGTCGGAGGGTCAGTTGTGAGTGAGTGCCGCACTGTCGGAGGGTCAGTAGTGAGGGAGTGCCGCACTGTCGGAGGGTCAGTAGTGAGGGAGTGCCGCACTGTCGGAGGGTCGGTAGTGAGGGAGTGCCGCACTGTCGGAGGGTCGGTATTGAGTGAGTGCCGCACTGTCGGAGGGTCGGTATTGAGTGAGTGCCGCACTGTCGGAGGGTCGGTATTGAGGGAGTGCCGCACTGTCGGAGGGTCAGTAGTGAGGGAGAGCCGCACTGTCGGAGGGTCAGTAGTGAGTGAGTGCCGCACTGTCGGAGGGTCAGTAGTGAGTGAGTGCCGCACTGTCGGAGGGTCAGTAGTGAGTGAGTGCCGCACTGTCGGAGGGTCAGTAGTGAGTGAGTGCCTCTTCACTAACCGCTCCCTCAGTCTGTCCGGCCAGCTTTAATGATTTATTCACAGACACAAACTGGATCTACAAGCGTCACTGAACAGGAACAATTGCGGTTCCCTGGTCACCCTCCAAACTACCCCACCCTCTGTCACCATCAGCACAGCCAAACTCTGCTGTCCCCGTGTCCGAACTCACACCGAGTCCCTCTCACCCCTCACCCCCTGTATCTCGCTGACCCACACTGGCTCCCGGTCCGGAAACCCCTCCATTTTCACATTCACACCCTCGTTTTCAAATCCCTCCATGGCCCTCACACCCCCCTCCCTATCTCTGTAACCTCCTCCAGCCCCTACACCCCTCCCTATCTCTGTAACCTCCTCCAGCCCCTACACCCCTCCCTATCTCTGTAACCTCCTCCAGCACCTACACCCCTCCCTATCTCTGTAACCTCCTCCAGCCCCTACACCCCTCCCTATCTCTGAAACCTCCTCCAGCCCCTACACCCCTCCCTATCTCTGTAACCTCCTCCAGCACCTACACCCCTCCCTATCTCTGTAACCTCCTCCAGCCCCTACACCCCTCCCTATCTCTGTAACCTCCTCCAGCACCTACACCCCTCCCTATCTCTGTAACCTCCTCCAGCCCCTACACCCCTCCCTATCTCTGTAACCTCCTCCAGCCCCTACAACCCTCCCTATCTCTGTAACCTCCTCCAGCCCCTACACCCCTCCCTATATCTGTAACCTCCTCCAGCCCCTACACCCCTCCCTATCTCTGTAACCTCCTCCAGCCCCTACAACCCTCCCTATCTCTGTAACCTCCTCCAGCCCCTACACCACTCCCTATCTGTGTAACCTCCTCCAGCCCCTACACCCCTCCCTATCTCTGTAACCTCCTCCAGACCCAACACCCCTCCCTATCTCTGTAACCTCCTCCAGCCCCTACACCCCTCCCTATCTCTGTAACCTCCTCCACCCCCTACACCTCACCCTATCTCTGTAACCTCCTCCAGCCCCTACACCCCTCCCTATCTCTGTAACCTCCTCCAGCCCCTACACCCCTCCCTATCTCTGTAACCTCCTCCAGCGCCTACACCCCTCCCTATCTCTGTAATCCTCCAGCCCCTACAACACTCCCTATCTCTGTAACCTCCTCCAGCACCTACACCACTCCCCATCTCTGTAACCTCCTCCAGTCCCTACACCCCTCCCTATCTCTGTAACCTCCTCCAGCCCCACTGCCCTCCCTATCTCTGTAACCTCCTCCAGCACCTACACCCCTCCCTATCTGTGTAACCTCCTCCAGCCCCTAAAACTCTCCCTATCTCTGTAACCGCCTCCAGCCCCTACACCCTCCCTATCTATATAACCTGCTCCAGCCCCTACACCCTCCCTATCTATATAACCTGCTCCAGCCCCTACAATACTCCCTTTCTCTGTGACCTCTCCCAGCCCCTCCAACCCTCACTATCTATGTATCGTCCTCCAGCCCCTACAAGCCTCCCTATCTCGGTGACATCATCCAACCCCTTCAAACCTCCCTATCAGTCTAAACTCCTACTGCCCCAAGAACCATCCCTATCTCTTTAACCACCTCCAGCCCCTCCAAACCTAGCTATCTCTGTAACCTCCTCCTGCACCTACACCCTGCCTATCTGTGTAACCACCTCCAGCCACCACAAACATCCCGATCTCTGTAAAATCCTCCATCCACTACACCCCTCCCTATCTCTGGAACATCCTCCATCCACGACACCCCTCCCTAACTCTGTAACATCCTCCATCCACTACAACCCTCCCTATCTCTGTAACCACCTCCAGAACCAACACCCCACCCTATATCAGTAACCTCCTCCAGCCACTACACCCCTGCCTAACTCTGTAACCTCCTCCAGCCCCTACACCCTCCCTATCTCTGTAACCTCCTCCAGCCCCTACACCCTCCCTATCTCTGTAACCTCCTCCAGCCCCTACACCCTCCCTATCTCTGTAACCTCCTTCAGACCCTATACCACCGCACTGTCGGAGGGACAGTACTAAGGGAGAGCCGCACTATCGGAGGGTCAGTACTGAGGGAGAGCCGCACTGTCGGAGGGTCAGTACTGAGGGAGAGCCGCACTATCGGAGGGTCAGTGCTGAGGGAGAGCTGTACTGTCGGAGGGTCAGTGCTGAGGGAGTGCTGCACTGTCGGAGGGTCAGTGCTGAGGGAGTGCCGCACTGTCGGAGGGTCAGTAGTGAGGGAGAGCCGCACTGTCGGAGGGTCGGAATTGAGTGAGTGCCGCACTGTCGGAGGGTCAGTAGTGAGTGAGTGCCGCACTGTCGGAGGGTCAGTTGTGAGTGAGTGCCGCACTGTCGGAGGGTCAGTAGTGAGGGAGTGCCGCACTGTCGGAGGGTCGGTATTGAGTGAGTGCCGCACTGTCGGAGGGTCGGTATTGAGTGAGTGCCGCACTGTCGGAGGGTCGGTATTGAGGGAGTGCCGCACTGTCGGAGGGTCAGTAGTGAGGGAGAGCCGCACTGTCGGAGGGTCAGTAGTGAGTGAGTGCCGCACTGTCGGAGGGTCAGTAGTGAGTGAGTGCCGCACTGTCGGAGGGTCAGTAGTGAGTGAGTGCCGCACTGTCGGAGGGTCAGTAGTGAGTGAGTGCCGCACTGTCGGAGGGTCAGTAGTGAGTGAGTGCCTCTTCACTAACCGCTCCCTCAGTCTGTCCGGCCAGCTTTAATGATTTATTCACAGACACAAACTGGATCTACAAGCGTCACTGAACAGTAACAATTGCGGTTCCCTGGTCACCCTCCAAACTACCCCACCCTCTGTCACCTTCAGCACAGCCAAACTCTGCTGTCCCCGTGTCCGAACTCACACCGAGTCCCTCTCACCCCTCACCCCCTGTATCTCGCTGACCCACACTGGCTCCCGGTCCGGAAACCCCTCCAGTTTCACATTCACACCCTCGTTTTCAAATTCCTCCATGGCCCTCACTACCAACTCCCTATCTCTGTAACCTCCTCCAGCACCTACACCCCTCCCTATCTCTGTAACCTCCTCCAGCCCCTACACCCCTCCCTATCTCTGAAACCTCCTCCAGCCCCTACACCCCTCCCTATCTCTGTAACCTCCTCCAGCACCTACACCCCTCCCTATCTCTGTAACCTCCTCCAGCCCCTACACCCCTCCCTATCTCTGTAACCTCCTCCAGCACCTACACCCCTCCCTATCTCTGTAACCTCCTCCAGCCCCTACACCCCTCCCTATCTCTGTAACCTCCTCCAGACCCTACACCCCTCCCTCTCTCTGTAACCTCCTGCAGCCCCTACAACACTCCCTATCTCTGTAACCTCCTCCAGCCCCTACACACCTCCCTATCTCTGTAACCTCCTCCAGCCCCCTACACCCCTCCCTATCTCTGTAACCTCCTCCTGCCCCTACGCCCCTCCCTATCTCTGTAACCTCCTCCAGCCCCTACACCCCTCCCTATCTCTGTAACCTCCTCCAGCACCCTACACCCCTCCCTATCTCTGTAACCTCCACCTGTCCCTACAACCCTCCCTATCTCCGTAACCTCCTCCAGCCCCTAGACCCTCCCTATCTCTGTAACCTCCTCCAGCCCCTACACCCCTCCCTATCTCTGTAACCTCCTCCAGTCCCTACACCCTCCCTATCTCTGTAACCTCCTCCATTCCCTACAACCCTCCCTATCTCTGTAACCTCCTTCAGCCCCTACAACCCTCGCTATCTCTGTAACCTCCTCCAGCCCCTACACCCCCTCCCTATCTCTGTAACCTCCTCCAGCCCCTTCGACCCTCCCTATCTCTGTAACCGCCTCCAGCCCCTACACCCTCCCTATCTATGTAACCTCCTCCAGTCCCTACACCCCTCCCTAACTCTGTAACCTCCTCCAGCCCCTAGACGCCAGCCTAACTCTGTAACCTCCTCCAGTCCCTGCACCCCTCCCTATCTCTGTAACCTCCTTCAGCCCCCTACAACCCCTCCCTATCTCTGTAACCTCCTTCAGCCCCCTACAACACCTAACTATCTCTGTAAACTCCTCCAGCCCCGACAACCCTCTCTATCTCTGTAACCTCCTCCAGCCCGTACACCCCTCCCTATCTCTGTAACCTCCTCCAGCCCCTACAACCCCTCCCTATCTCTGTAACCTCCTGCAGCCCCTATACCCCTCCCTATCTCTGTAACCTCCTCCAGTCGCTACACCCCTCCCTAACTCTTTAACCTCCTCCAGCCCCAAGACCCCTCCCTATCTCTGTAACCTCCTCCAATCCCTAGACCCCTCCCTATCTCTGTAGCCTCCTCCAGCCCCTACACCCCTCCCATTCTCTGTAACCTCCTCCAGTCCCTACACCCCTCACTATCTCTGTAAACTCCTCCAGCCCCAACAACCCTCCCTATCCCTGTAATCTCCTCCAGTCCCTACACCCCTCACTATCTCTGTAACCTCCTCCAGTCCCTATACCCCTCCCTATCTCTGTTACCTCCTCCAGCCCCTACACCCCTCCCTATCTCTGTAACCTCCTCCAGTCCCTGCACCCCTCACTATCTCTGTAAACTCCTCCAGACCCTACAACACTCCATAGCTCTGTTACCTCCTCCAGACCCGACAAGTCTCCCTATCTGTGTAACCTCCTCCAGCCCCTACACCCCTCCCTATCTCTGTAACCTCCTCCAGCCCCTACACGCCTCCCTATCTCTGTAACCTCCTCCAGCCCCTACACGCCTCCCTATCTCTGTAACCTCCTCCGCCCCTACAACCCTCCCTATCTCTGTAACCTCCTCCGCCCCTACAACCCTCCCTATCTCTGTAACCTCCTCCAGCCCCTACAGCCCTCCCTATCTGTCTAAACTCCTCCGGCCCCAAGAACCATCCCTATCCCTTTAACCACCTTCAGCCCCTCCAAACCTAGCTATGTCCGTAACCTCCTCCTGCACCTACACCCTCCCCATCTCTGTAACCAACTCCTGCACCTACACCCTCCCTATCTCTGTAACCTCCTCCAGCCCCTACACCCCTCCCTATCTCTGTAAACTCCTCCAGCCCCTACAACCCTCCCTATCTCTGTAACCTCCTCCAGCCCCTACACGCCTCCCTATCTCTGTAACCTCCTCCAGTCCCTACAACCCTCCCTATCTCTGTAACCTCCTCCAGCCCCAATAATTCTCCCTATCTCTGTAACCTCCTCCAGCACCTACACCCCTCCCTATCTCTGTAACCTCCTCCAGACCCTACACCCCTCCTTATCTCTGTAACCTCCTCCAGCACCTACATCCCTCCCTGTCTCTGTAACCTCCTCCAGCCCCTAGAACCCTTCCTATCTCTGTAACCGCCTCCAGCACCTACATCCCTCCCTGTCTCTGCAACCTCCTCCAACCCCTACACACCTCCCTATCTCTGCAACCTCCTCCAGCCCCTACACACCTCCCTATCTCTGTAACCTCCTCCAGCCCCTACACCCCTCCCTATCTCTGTAACCTCCTCCAGCCCATACACCCCTCCCTATCTCTGTAACCTCCTCCAGCCCCTACACCCCTCCCTATCTCTGTAAACTCCTCCAGCCCCTACACCCCTCCCTATCTCTGTAACCTCCTCCAGCCCCTACACCCCTCCCTATCTCTGTAACCTCCTCCAGCACCCTACACCCCTCCCTATCTCTGTAACCTCCACCTGTCCCTACAACCCTCCCTATCTCTGTAACCTCCTCCAGCCCCTAGACCCTCCCTATCTCTGTAACCTCCTCCAGCCCCTACACCCCTCCCTATCTCTGTAACCTCCTCCAGTCCCTACACCCTCCCTATCTCTGTAACCTCCTCCATTCCCTACAACCCTCCCTATCTCTGTAACCTCCTTCAGCCCCTACAACCCTTCCTATCTCTGTAACCTCCTCCATCCCCTACAACCCTCGCTATCTCTGTAACCTCCTCCAGCCCCTACACCCCCTCCCTATCTCTGTAACCTCCTCCAGCCCCTTCGACCCTCCCTATCTCTGTAACCGCCTCCAGCCCCTACACCCTCCCTATCTATGTAACCTCCTCCAGTCCCTACACCCCTCCCTAACTCTGTAACCTCCTCCAGCCCCTAGACCCCAGCCTAACTCTGTAACCTCCTCCAGTCCCTGCACCCCTCCCTATCTCTGTAACCTCCTTCAGCCCCCTACAACCCCTCCCTATCTCTGTAACCTCCTTCAGCCCCCTACAACACCTAACTATCTCTGTAAACTCCTCCAGCCCCGACAACCCTCTCTATCTCTGTAACCTCCTCCAGCCCGTACACCCCTCCCTATCTCTGTAACCTCCTCCAGCCCCTACAACCCCTCCCTATCTCTGTAACCTCCTGCAGCCCCTATACCCCTCCCTATCTCTGTAACCTCCTCCAGTCGCTACACCCCTCCCTAACTCTTTAACCTCCTCCAGCCCCAAGACCCCTCCCTATCTCTGTAACCTCCTCCAATCCCTAGACCCCTCCCTATCTCTGTAGCCTCCTCCAGCCCCTACACCCCTCCCATTCTCTGTAACCTCCTCCAGTCCCTACACCCCTCACTATCTCTGTAAACTCCTCCAGCCCCAACAACCCTCCCTATCCCTGTAATCTCCTCCAGTCCCTACACCCCTCACTATCTCTGTAACCTCCTCCAGTCCCTATACCCCTCCCTATCTCTGTTACCTCCTCCAGCCCCTACACCCCTCCCTATCTCTGTAACCTCCTCCAGTCCCTGCACCCCTCACTATCTCTGTAAACACCTCCAGACCCTACAACACTCCATAGCTCTGTTACCTCCTCGAGACCCGACAAGTCTCCCTATCTGTGTAACCTCCTCCAGCCCCTACACCCCTCCCTATCTCTGTAACCTCCTCCAGCCCCTACACGCCTCCCTATCTCTGTAACCTCCTCCAGCCCCTACACGCCTCCCTATCTCTGTAACCTCCTCCGCCCCTACAACCCTCCCTATCTCTGTAACCTCCTCCAGCCCCAATAATTCTCCCTATCTCTGTAACCTCCTCCAGCCCCTACAGCCCTCCCTATCTGTCTAAACTCCTCCGGCCCCAAGAACCATCCCTATCCCTTTAACCACCTTCAGCCCCTCCAAACCTAGCTATGTCCGTAACCTCCTCCTGCACCTACACCCTCCCCATCTCTGTAACCAACTCCTGCACCTACACCCTCCCTATCTCTGTAACCTCCTCCAGCCCCTACACCCCTCCCTATCTCTGTAACCTCCTCCAGCCCCTACAACCCTCCCTATCTCTGTAACCTCCTCCAGCCCCTACACGCCTCCCTATCTCTGTAACCTCCTCCAGTCCCTACAACCCTCCCTATCTCTGTAACCTCCTCCAGCCCCAATAATTCTCCCTATCTCTGTAACCTCCTCCAGCCCCTACAACCCTCCCTATCTCTGTTACCTCCTCCAGCCCCTACACGCCTCCCTATCCCTGTAACCTCCTCCAGCCCTACAACCCTGATTATCTCTGTAAACTCCTCCAGACCCAACACCCCTCCCTATCTCTGTAACCTCCTCCAGCCCCTACACCCCTCCCTATCTCTGTAACCTCCTCCAGCCCCTTCACCCCTCCCTATCCCTGTAACCTCCTCCAGCCCTACAACCCTGATTATCTCTGTAAACTCTTCCAGCCCCTACACCCCTCCCTATCTCTGTAACCTCCTCCAACCCCTACACCCCTCCCTATCTCTGTAACCTTCTCCAGCCCCTACAACCCTCCTTATCTCTGTAACCTCCTCCAGCCCCCACAACCCTCCCTATCTCTGTAACCTCGTCCAGCCCCCTACAACAGTCCCTAACTCTGTAACCTCCTTCAGCCCCAATACCACAGCACTGTCGGAGGGACAGTACTAAGGGAGAGCCGCACTATCGGAGGGTCAGTACTGTGGGAGAGCAGCACTGTCGGAGGGTGAGTACTGAAGGAGAGACTCACTATTAGAGGGTCAGTGCTGTGGGAGAGCCGTACTGTCGGAGGGTCAGTACTGAGGGAGAGCCGTACTGTCGGAGGGTCAGTGCTGAGGGAGAGCCGTACTGTCGGAGGGTCAGCGCTGAGGGAGTGCCGCACTGTCGGAGGTTCAGTAGTGAGGGAGAGCCGCACTGTCGGAGGGTCAGAATTGAGTGAGTGCCACACTGTCGGAGGGTCAGTAATGAGTGAGTGCCGCGCTGTCGGAGGGTCAGTAGTGAGTGAGTGCCGCACTGTCGGAGGGTCAGTATGGAAAGAGTGCCGCACTGTGGGAGGGTCAGTAGTGAGTGAGTGCCGCACAGTCGGAGGGTCAGTAGTGAGTGAGTGCCGCACTGTGGGAGGGTCAGTAGTGAGTGAGTGCCGCACTGTCAGAGGGTCAGTAGTGAGTGAGTGCCTCTTCACTAACCGCTCCCTCAGTCTGTCCGGCCAGCTTTAATGATTTATTCACAGACACAAACTGGATCTACAAGCGTCACTGAACAGGAACAATTGCGGTTCCCTGGTCACCCTCCAAACTACCCCACCCTCTGTAACCTTCAGCACAGCCGAACTCCGCTGTCCCCGTGTCCGACCTCACACCGAGTCCCTCTCACCCCTCACCCCCTGTATCTCGCTGACCCACACTGGCTGCCGGTCCGGCAACCCCTCCATTTTCACGTTCACACCCTCGTTTTCAAATCCCTCCATGGCCCTCACTCCCCCCTCCCTATCTCTGTAACCTCCTCCAACCCCTACACCCCTCCCCATCTCTGTAACCTCCTCCTGCCCCCACACCCCTCCCAATCTCTGTAACCTCCTCCAGTCCCTACACCCCTCCCTATCTCTGTAACCTCCTCCAGCCCCTACAACCCTCCCTATCTCTGTAACCTCCTCCAGCCCCTACACCCCTCCCTATCTCTGTAAACTCCTCCAGCCCCTACACCCCTCCCTATCTCTGTAACCTCCTCCAGCCACTACAACCCTCCATATCTCTGTAACCTCCTCCAGCCCCTACAACCCTCCCTATCTCTGTAACCTCCTCCAGCCCCTACAACCCTCCCTATCTCTGTAACCTCCTCCAGCCCCTACACGCCTCCCTATCTCTGTAACCTCCTCCAGTCCCTACAACCCTCCCTATCTCTGTAACCTCCTCCAGCCCCAATAATTCTCCCTATCTCTGTAACCTCCTCCAGCCCCTACAACCCTCCCTATCTCTGTTACCTCCTCCAGCCCCTACACGCCTCCCTATCCCTGTAACCTCCTCCAGCCCTACAACCCTGATTATCTCTGTAAACTCCTCCAGACCCAACACCCCTCCCTATCTCTGTAATCTCCTCCAGCCCCTACACCCCTCCCTATCTCTGTAACCTCCTCCAGCCCCTACAACCCTCCATATCTCTGTAACCTCCTCCAGCCCCTACAACCCTCCCTATCTCTGTAACCTCCTCCAGCCCCTACAACCCTCCATATCTCTGTAACCTCCTCCAGCCCCTACACCCCTCCCTATCACTGTAACCTCCTCCAGCCCCTACACCCCTCCATATCTCTGTAAACTCCTCCTGGCCCAACAATCCTCCCTATCTCTGTAACCTCGTGCAGCCCCTACACCCCTCCCTATCTCTGTAACCTCCTCCAGTCCCGACACCCCTCCCTATCTCTGTAAACTCCTCCAGACCCTACAACACTCCCTATCTCTGTAACCTCCTCCTGACCCTACAAGTCTCTCTATCTCTGTAACGTCCTCCAGCCCCTACAGCCCTCCCTATGTAACCTCCTCCAACCTCTACACCCCTCCCTATCTCTGTAACCTCCTCCAGCCCCTACAGCCCTCCCTATCTCTGTAACCTCCTCCAGCCCCTACACCCCTCCCTATCTCTGTAACCTTCTCCAGCCCCTACACACCTCCCTATCTCTGTAACCTCCACCAACCCCTACACCCCTCCCTATCTCTGTAACCTCCTCCAGCCCCTACAGCCCTCCCTATCTCTGTAACCTCCTCCAGCCCCTACAACCCTCCCTATCTCTGTAACCTCCTCCAGCCCCTACACACCTCCCTATCGCTGTAACCTCCACCAACCCCTACACACCTCCCTATCTCTGTAACCTCCTGCAGCCCCTACACCCCTCCCATTCTCTGTAACCTCCTCCAGCCCATACAACCCTCCCTATCTCTGTAACCTCCTCCAGCCCCTACACCCCTCCCTATCAATGTAACCTCCTCCAGCCTCTCCACCCCTCCCTATCTCAGTTACCTCCTCCAGTCCCTACACCCTCCCTATCTCTGTCACCTCCTCCATTCCCTACATCCCTCCCTATCTCTGTAACCTCCTCCAGCCCCTACAACCCTCCCTATCTCTGTAACCCCCGCCAGCCCCAACACCCCTCCCTATCACTGTAACCTCCTCCAGCCCCTACACCCCTCCCTAACTCTGTAACCTCCTCCAGCCCCTAGACCCCTCCCTATCTCTGTAACCTCCTGCAGCCCCTATACCCCTCCCTATCTCTGTAACCTCCTCCAGCCCATACACCCCTCCCTATCTCTGTAAACTCCTCCAGATACTACAACACTCCATAGCTCTGTTACCTCCTCCAGACCCTACAAGTCTCCCTATCTCTGTAACCTCCTGAAGCCCCTACAGCCCTCCCTATCTCTGTAACCTCCTCCAACACCTACACCCTCCCTATCTCTGTAACCTCCTCCAGCCCCTACACCCGTCCCTATCTCTGTAACCTCCTCCAGCCCCTACAACCCTCCCTATCTCTGTAACCTCCTCCAGCCCCTACACCCCTCCCTATCTCTGTAACCTCCTCCAGCCCCTAGACCCCTCCCTATCTCTGTAACCTCCTCCAGCCCCCTACAACCCTCCCTATCTCTGTAACCTCCTCCAACCCCTACACCCCTCCCTATCTCTGTAACCTCCTCCTGCCCCCACACCCCTCCCAATCTCTGTAACCTCCTCCAGTCCCTACACCCCTCCCTATCTCTGTAACCTCCTCCAGCCCCTACAACCCTCCCTATCTCTGTAACCTCCTCCAGCCCCTACAGCCCTCCCTATCTCTGTAAACTCCTCCAGCCCCTACACCCCTCCCTATCTCTGTAACCTCCTCCAGCCCGTACAACCCTCCATATCTCTGTAACCTCCTCCAGCCCCTACAACCATCCCTATCTCTGTAACCTCCTCCAGCCCCTACAACCCTCCATATCTCTGTAACCTCCTCCAGCCCCTACAACACTCCCTATCTCTGTAACCTCCTCCAGCCCCTACACCCCTCCATATCTCTGTAAACTCCTCCAGGCCCAATAATCCTCCCTATCTCTGTAACCTCGTGCAGCCCCTACACCCCTCCCTATCTCTGTAACCTCCTCCAGTCCCTACACCCCTCCCTATCTCTGTAAACTCCTCCAGACCCTACAACACTCCCTATCTCTGTAACCTCCTCCTGACCCTACAAGTCTCTCTATCTCTGTAACGTCCTCCAGCCCCTACAGCCCTCCCTATGTAACCTCCTCCAACCTCTACACCCCTCCCTATCTCTGTAACCTCCTCCAGCCCCTACAGCCCTCCCTATCTCTGTAACCTCCTCCAGCCCCTACACCCCTCCCTATCTCTGTAACCTTCTCCAGCCCCTACACACCTCCCTATCTCTGTAACCTCCACCAACCCCTACACCCCTCCCTATCTCTGTAACCTCCTCCAGCCCCTACAGCCCTCCCTATCTCTGTAACCTCCTCCAGCCCCTACAACCCTCCCTATCTCTGTAACCTCCTCCAGCCCCTACACACCTCCCTATCGCTGTAACCTCCACCAACCCCTACACACCTCCCTATCTCTGTAACCTCCTCCAGCCCCTACACCCCTCCCATTCTCTGTAACCTCCTCCAGCCCATACAACCCTCCCTATCTCTGTAACCTCCTCCAGCCCCTACACCCCTCCCTATCAATGTAACCTCCTCCAGCCTCTCCACCCCTCCCTATCTCAGTTACCTCCTCCAGTCCCTACACCCTCCCTAGCTCTGTCACCTCCTCCATTCCCTACATCCCTCCCTATCTCTGTAACCTCCTCCAGCCCCTACAACCCTCCCTATCTCTGTAAACCCCCGCCAGCCCCAACACCCCTCCCTATCACTGTAACCTCCTCCAGCCCCTACACCCCTCCCTAACTCTGTAACCTCCTCCAGCCCCTAGACCCCTCCCTATCTCTGTAACCTCCTGCAGCCCCTATACCCCTCCCTATCTCTGTAACCTCCTCCAGCCCATACACCCCTCCCTATCTCTGTAAACTCCTCCAGATCCTACAACACTCCATAGCTCTGTTACCTCCTCCAGACCCTACAAGTCTCCCTATCTCTGTAACCTCCTGAAGCCCCGACAGCCCTCCCTATCTCTGTAACCTCCTCCAACACCTACACCCTCCCTATCTCTGTAACCTCCTCCAGCCCCTACACCCCTCCCTATCTCTGTAACCTCCTCCAGCCCCTACAACCCTCCCTATCTCTGTAACCTCCTCCAGCCCCTACACGCCTCCCTATCTCTGTAACCTCCTCCAGTCCCTACAACCCTCCTTATCTCTGTAACCTCCTCCAGCCCCAATAATTCTCCCTATCTCTGTAACCTCCACCAGCCCCTACACGCCTCCCTATCTCTGTAACCTCCTCCAGTCCCTACAACCCTCCCTATCTCTGTAACCTCCTCCAGCACCTACACGCCTCCCTATCTCTGTAACCTCCTCCAGTCCCTACAACCCTCCCTATCTCTGTTACCTCCTCCAGCCCCTACACGCCTCCCTATCCCTGTAACCTCCTCCAGCCCTACAACCCTGATTATCTCTGTAAACTCCTCCAGCCCCAACACCCCTCCCTATCTCTGTAACCTCCTCCAGCCCCTACACCCCTCCCTATCTCTGTAACCTCCTCCAGCCCCTACACCCCTCCCTATCCCTGTAACCTCCTCCAGCCCTACAACCCTGATTATCTCTGTAAACTCCTCCAGCCCCTACACCCCTCCCTATCTCTGTAACCTCCTCCAACCCCTACACCCCTCCCTATCTCTGTAACCTTCTCCAGCCCCTACAACCCTCCTTATCTCTGTAACCTCCTCCAGCCCCCACAACCCTCCCTATCTCTGTAACCTCGTCCAGCCCCCTACAACAGTCCCTAACTCTGTAACCTCCTTCAGCCCCAATACCACAGCACTGTCGGAGGGACAGTACTAAGGGAGAGCCGCACTATCGGAGGGTCAGTACTGTGGGAGAGCAGCACTGTCGGAGGGTGAGTACTGAAGGAGAGACTCACTATTAGAGGGTCAGTGCTGTGGGAGAGCCGCACTGTCGGAGGGTCAGTACTGAGGGAGAGACGCACTATCGGAGGGTCAGTGCTGAGGGAGAGCCGTACTGTCGGAGGGTCAGTAGTGAGGGAGTGCCGCACTGTCGGAGGGTCAGCGCTGAGGGAGTGCCGCACTGTCGGAGGTTCAGTAGTGAGGGAGAGCCGCACTGTCGGAGGGTCAGAATTGAGTGAGTGCCGCACTGTCGGAGGGTCAGTAATGAGTGAGTGCCGCGCTGCCGGAGGGTCAGTAGTGAGTGAGTGCCGCACTGTCGGAGGGTCAGTATTGAAAGAGTGCCGCACTGTGGGAGGGTCAGTAGTGAGTGAGTGCCGCACAGTCGGAGGGTCAGTAGTGAGTGAGTGCCGCACTGTGGGAGGGTCAGTAGTGAGTGAGTGCCGCACTGTCGGAGGGTCAGTAGTGAGTGAGTGCCTCTTCACTAAACGCTCCCTCAGTCTGTCCGGCCAGCTTTAATGATTTATTCACAGACACAAACTGGATCTACAAGCGTCACTGAACAGGAACAATTGCGGTTCCCTGGTCACCCTCCAAACTACCCCACCCTCTGTCACCTTCAGCACAGCCAAACTCTGCTGTCCCCGTGTCCGAACTCACACCGAGTCCCTCTCACCCCTCACCCCCTGTATCTCGCTGACCCACACTGGCTCCCGGTCCGGCAACCCCTCCATTTTCACATTCACACCCTCGTTTTCAAATCCCTCCATGGCCCTCACTCCCCCCTCCCTATCTCTGTAACCTCCTCCAACCCCTACACCCCTCCCTATCTCTGTAACCTCCTCCAGCCCCTACACACCTCCCTATCTCTGTAACCTCCTCCAGCCCCCTACACCCCTCCCCATCTCTGTAACCTCCTCCTGCCCCCACACCACTCCAAATATCTGTAACCTCCTCCAGTCCCTACACCCCTCCCTATCTCTCTAACCTCCTCCAGCCCCTACAACCCTCCCTATCGCTGTAACCTCCTCCAGCCCCTACACCCCTCCCTATCTCTGTAAACTCCTCCAGCCCCTACACCCCTCCCTATCTCTGTAACCTCCTCCAGCCCCTACAACCCTCCATATCTCTGTAACCTCCTCCAGCCCCTACAACCCTCCCTATCTCTGTAACCTCCTCCAGCCCCTACACCCCTCCATATCTCTGTAACCTCCTCCAGCCCCTAGACCCCTCCCTATCTCTTTAACCTCCTCCAGCCCCCTACAACCCTCCCTATCTCTGTAACCTCCTCCAACACCTACACCCCTCCCTATCTCTGTAACCTCCTCCTGCCCCCACACCCCTCCCAATCTCTGTAACCTCCTCCAGTCCCTACACCCCTCCCTATCTCTGTAACCTCCTCCAGCCCCTACAACCCTCCCTATCTCTGTAACCTCCTCCAGCCCCTACACCCCTCCCTATCTCTGTAAACTCCTCCAGCCCCTACACCCCTCCCTATCTCTGTAACCTCCTCCAGCCCCTACAACCCTCCCTATCTCTGTAACCTCCTCCAGCCCCTACAAACCTCCCTATCTCTGTAACGTCGTCCAGCCCCTACAACCCTCCATATCTCTGTAACCTCCTCCAGCCCCTACAACCCTCCCTATCTCTGTAACCTCCTCCAGCCCCTACACCCCTCCATATCTCTGTAAACTCCTCCAGGCCCAACAATCCTCCCTATCTCTGTAACCTCGTGCAGCCCCTACACCCCTCCCTATCTCTGTAACCTCCTCCAGTCCCTACACCCCTCCCTATCTCTGTAAACTCCTCCAGACCCTACAACACTCCCTATCTCTGTAACCTCCTCCTGACCCTACAAGTCTCTCTATCTCTGTAACGTCCTCCAGCCCCTTCAGCCCTCCCTATGTAACCTCCTCCAACCTCTACACCCCTCCCTATCTCTGTAACCTCCTCCAGCCCCTACAGCCCTCCCTATCTCTGTAACCTCCTCCAGCTCCTACACCCCTCCCTATCTCTGTAACCTTCTCCAGCCCCTACACACCTCCCTATCTCTGTAACCTCCACCAACCCCTACACCCCTCCCTATCTCTGTAACCTCCTCCAGCCCCTACACCCCTCCCTATCTCTGTAACCTCCTCCAGCCCCTACAACCCTCCCTATCTCTGTAACCTCCTCCAGCCCCTACACACCTCCCTATCGCTGTAACCTCCACCAACCCCTACACACCTCCCTATCTCTGTAACCTCCTCCAGCCCCTACACCCCTCCCATTCTCTGTAACCTCCTCCAGCCCATACAACCCTCCCTATCTCTGTAACCTCCTCCAGCCCCTACACCCCTCCCTATCTCTGTAACCTCCTCCAGCCCCTACACCCCTCCCTATCTCAGTAACCTCCTCCAGTCCCTACACCCTCCCTATCTCTGTCACCTCCTCCATTCCCTACATCCCTCCCTATCTCTGTAACCTCCTCCAGCCCCTACAACCCTCCCTATCTCTGTAACCTCCTCCAGCCCCTAGACCCCTCCCTATCTCTGTAACCTCCTGCAGCCCCTATACCCCTCCCTATCTCTGTAAACTCCTCCAGCCCATACACCCCTCCCTATCTCTGTAAACTCCTCCAGACCCTACAACACTCCATAGCTCTGTTACCTCCTCCAGACCCTACAAGTCTCCCTATCTCTGTAACCTCCTCCAGCCCCTACAGCCCTCCCTATCTCTGTAACCTCCTCCAACACCTACACCCTCCCTATCGCTGTAACCTCCTCCAGTCCCTACACCCCTCCCTATCTCTGTAACCTCCTCCAGCCTCTACACCCCTCCCTATCTCTGTAACCTCCTCCAGCCCCTACAGCCCTCCGTATCTCTGTAAACTCCTCCAGCCCCTACACCCCTCCCTATCTCTGTAACCTCCTCCAGCCCCTACACACCTCCCTATCTCTGTTACCTCCACCAACGCCTATACCCCTCCCATTCTCTGTAACCTCCTCCAGCCCATACAACCCTCCCTATCTCTGTAACCTCCTCCAGCCCCTACAACCCTCCCTATCTCTGTAACCTCCTCCAGCCCCTACAACCCTCCCTATCTCTGTAACCTCCTCCTCACCCTACACCCCTCCCTATCACTGTAAACTCCTCCAGCCCCCTACACCCCTCCGTATCCCTGTAAACTCCTCGAGCCCCTACACAAATCCCTATCTCTGTATCCTCCTCCAGCCCCTACACCCCTCCCTATCTCTGCAAACACCTCCAGCCCCTACAACCCTCCCTATCTCTGTAACCTCCTCCACCCACTACACCCCTCCCTATTTTTGTAACCTCCTCCAGCTCCTACAACCCTCAATATCTCTGTACCCTCCTCCAGCCTATACATCCCTCCCTATTCCAGTAACCTTCTGCAGCCCCTACACTGTTCCCTATCTCTGTAACCTCATCCATCACCTACAACCATCCCGATCCCTGCAAATTCCACCAGCCCCTACAACCCTCCCTATCTCTGTAACCTCCTCCAGCCCCTACACCCCTCCCTATCTCTGTAACCTCCTCCAGTCCCTACAACACTCCCTATCTCTGTAACCTCCTCCAGCTCCTAAAACCGTCCCTATCTTTGTAACCTCCTACAGCCCCTACAACCCTCCCTATCTCTGTTACTTACTCCAGCCCCTACAAACCTCCCTATCTCTGTAAACTCCTCCAGCCCATACACCCCTCCCTATCTCTGTAAACTCCTCCAGACCCTACAACACTCCATAGCTCTGTTACCTCCTCCAGACCCTACAAGTCTCCCTATCTCTGTAACCTCCTCCAGCCCCTACAGCCCTCCCTATCTCTGTAACCTCCTCCAACACCTACACCCTCCCTATCTCTGTAACCTCCTCCAGTCCCTACACCCCTCCCTATCTCTGTAACCTCCTCCAGCCTCTACACCCCTCCCTATCTCTGTAACCTCCTCCAGCCCCTACAGCCCTCCGTATCTCTGTAAACTCCTCCAGCCCCTACACCCCTCCCTATCTCTGTAACCTCCTCCAGCCCCTACACACCTCCCTATCTCTGTTACCTCCACCAACCCCTATACCCCTCCCATTCTCTGTAACCTCCTCCAGCCCATACAACCCTCCCTATCTCTGTAACCTCCTCCAGCCCCTACAACCCTCCCTATCTCTGTAACCTCCTCCAGCCCCTACACCCCTCCCTATCTCTGTATCCTCCTCCAGCCCTTACACACCTCCCTATCTCTGTAACCTCCACCAACCCCTATACCCATCCCATTCTCTGTAACCTCCTCCAGCCCCTACACCCCTCCCTATCTCTGTAACCTCCTCCAGCCCCTACACCCCTCCCTATCTCTGTATCCTCCTCCAGCCCTTACACACCTCCCTATCTCTGTAACCTCCACCAACCCCTATACCCATCCCATTCTCTGTAACCACCTCCAGCCCATACAACCCTCCCTATCTCTGTAACCTCCTCCAGCCCCTACATCCCTCCCTATCTCTGTAACCTCCTCCAGCCCCTACACCCCTCCCTATCTCTGTAACCTCATCCAGCCCGTACACCCCCCCATCTCTGTAACCTCCTCCAGCCCCTACAACCCTCCCTATCTCTGTCACCTCCTCCAGCCCCTACAATCCTCCCTATCTCTGTAACCTCCTCCAGCCCCTACACCCCTCCCTATCTCTGTAACCTCCTCCAGCCCCTACACCCCTCCCTATCTCTGTAACCTCCTCCAGCCCCTACACCCCTCCCTATCTCTGTAACCTCCTCCAGCCCCTACAACCCTCCCTACCTCTGTAACCTCCTCCAGCCCGTACACCCCTCCCTATCTCTGTAACCTCCTCCAGCCCCTACAACCCTCCCTATCTCTGTAACCTCCTCCAGCCCCTACAAGCCTCCCTATCTCTGTAACCTCCTCCCGCCCCTACACCCCTCCCTATCTCTGTAACCTCCTCCCGCCCCTACAACCCTCCCTATCTCTGTAACCTTCTCCAGCCCCTACACACCTCCCCATCTCTGTAACCTCCACCAACCCCTACACCCCTCCCTATCTCTGTAACCTCCTCCAGCCTCTACACCCCTCCCTATCTCTGTAACCTCCTCCAGCCCCTACACCCCTCCCTATCTCTGTAACCTCCTCCAGCCCCTACACACCTCCCTATCTCTGTAACCTCCACCAACCTCTACACCCCTCCCTATCTCTGTAACCTCCTCCAGCCTCTACACCCCTCCCTATCTCTGTAACCTCCTCCAGCCCCTACACCCCTCCCTATCTCTGTAACCTCCTCCAGCCCCTACACACCTCCCTATCTCTGTAACCTCCTCCAGCCCCTACAACCCTCCCTATCTCTGTAGGTGGTTCGGTGACAGATTTTGCCTGACTTTGTCTCCTTGAGATTAATTTACTATGTGAGAGGTGCTGAGAGAGAGCCACACTGTCGGAGGGTCAGTACTGAGGGAGAGCCACACTGTCGGAGGGTCAGTACTGAGGGAGAGCCACACTGTCGGAGGGTCAGTACGGAGGGAGAGCCGCACTGTCGGATGGTCAGTACGGAGGGAGAGCCGCAGTGTCGGAGGGTCAGTACTGAGGGAGAGCCGCACTGTCGGAGGGTCAGTACTGAGGGAGAGCCGCACTGTCGGAGGGTCAGTGCTGACGGAGTGCCGCACTGTCGGAGGGTCAGTGCTGAGGGAGAGCCGCACTGGCGGTGGGTCAGTGCTGAGGGAGAGCTGCACTGTCGGAGGGTCAGTGCTGAGGGAGCGCCGCACTGTGGGAGGGTCAGTGCTGAGGGAGCGCCGCACTGTTGGAGGGTCAGTGCTGATGGAGCGCCGCACTGTGGAGGGTCAGTGCTGAGGGAGCGCCGCACTGTGGGAGGGTCAGTGCTGAGGGAGAGCCGCACTGTTGGAGGGTCAGTGCTGAGGGAGCGCCGCACTGGCGGAGGGTCAGTGCTGAGGGAGCGCCGCACTGGCGGAGGGTCAGTGCTGAGGGAGCGCCACACTGGCGGAGTGTCAGTTCTAAGGGAGAGCTGCACTGTGGGAGGGTCAGTGCTGAGGGAGTGCCGCACTGTGGGAGGGTCAGTGCTGAGGGAGAGCCGCACTGTGGGAGGGTCAGTGCTGAGGGAGAGCCGCACTGTCGGAGGGTCAGTGCTGAGGAAGAGCCGCACTGTTGGAGGGTCAGTGCTGAGGGAGAGCCGCACTGTCGGAGGGTCAGTGCTGAGGGAGAGCCGCACTGTCGGAGGGTCAGTGCTGAGGGAGAGCCGCACTGTCGGAGGGTCAGTGCTGAGGGAGAGCCGCACTGTGGGAGGGTCAGTGCTGAGGGAGAGCCGCACTGTGGGAGGGTCAGTGCTGAGGGAGAGCCGCACTGTCGGAGGGTCAGTGCTGAGGGAGCGCCTCCTTAAATAATATAGGGCTAAAAGCTAAATACTGTAGATGCTGGCAAACTGAACTCAAACCTGGAAGTGTTGGATAAATTCGATAAATTTGCCACAGGGAAATGGGAAAGGGACCGGTAATCCTAATGTTAAAGACTAAAGCAGGTGCTAATAGCGGCATGAAGATGGGAATAGCAGGATTCAGAGCGAGTACAGATTGGGGGAGCTGTGTGTGGGTGGCCTTAGCGCCCTTTGGGGGTGGGGTTGGGGGGGGAGCCGGGTGAAGGGTCAAAGGTCACGGGTATGACCTCCCCGGCCGCCCTCCCTCTCTCTCTCTCTCTCTTGCAGACCGTTTGCACCTACGATGGGGACGACGTCGATGGTTTCCACTTGATCTGCCCGGACCCTCTCGGTGAACAGACACGGCTCACTCGGAACCCAGGGAAAGACAGGCGGGCAGACCGTCTCCCGAGGACCATCGACGTGAGGCGCACTCTGCAGATCCCAGACTACGACAGCTTCCCCTTCAACCAGTACGCTCCCTTCAGCTTTCGGAACAGCGTCGAGGGTAAGGACGCACTCCCCAGGACAGGTACAGCACGGTGTTAGATACAGAGTAAATCTCCCTCTACACCGTCCCCATCAAACATTCCCAGGACAGGTACAGCACGGGGTTAGATACAGAGTAAAGCTCCTTCTACACCGTCCCCATCAAACACTCCCAGGACAGGTACAGCACGGGGTTAGATACAGAGTAAAGCTCCCTCTACACTGTCCCCATCAAACACTCCCAGGACAGGTACAGCACGGGGTTAGATACAGAGTAAAGCTCCCTCTACACCGTCTCCATCAAACACTCCCAGGACAGGTACAGCACAGGGTTGGATACAGAGTAAAGCTCACTCTACACCGTCCCCATCAAACACTCCCAGGACAGGTACAGCACGGGGTTAGATACAGAGTAAATCTGCCTCTACACCGTCCCCATCAAACACTCCCAGGACAGGTACAGCACGGGGTTAGATACAGAGTAAATCTGCCTCTGCACTGTCCCCATCCAACACTCCCAGGACAGGTACAGCACGGGGTTAGATACTGAGTAAAGCTCCCTCTACACTGTCCCCATCAAACACTCCCAGGACAGGTACAGCACGGGGTTAGATACAGAGTAAAGCTCCCTCTACACCGTCCCCATCAAACACTCCCAGGACAGGTACAGCACGGGGTTAGATACAGAGTAAATCTCCCTCTACACTGTCCCTATCAAACACTCCCAGGACAGGTACAGCACGGGGTTAGATACAGAGTAAAGCTCCCTCTACACTGTCCCCATCAAACACGCCCAGGACAGGTACAGCACGGGGTTAGATACAGAGTAAAGCTCCTTCTACACTGTCCCCATCAAACACTCCCAGGACAGGTACAGCACGGGGTTAGATACAGAGTAAAGCTCCCTCTACACTGTCCCCATCAAACACGCCCAGGACAGGTACAGCACGGGGTTAGATACAGAGTAAAGCTCCTTCTACACCGTCCCCATCAAACACTCCCATGACAGGTACAGCACGGGGTTAGATACAGAGTAAAGCTCCCTCTACACCGTCCCCATCAAACACTCCCAGGACAGGTACAGCACGGGGTTA
This sequence comes from Isurus oxyrinchus, assembly GCA_026770705.1. Taxonomy (NCBI): domain Eukaryota; kingdom Metazoa; phylum Chordata; class Chondrichthyes; order Lamniformes; family Lamnidae; genus Isurus; species Isurus oxyrinchus. The sequence continues at coordinate 117,294 of JANJGN010001454.1, forward strand.
GATACAGAGTAAAGCTCCCTCTACACTGTCCCCATCAAACACTCCCAGGACAGGTACAGCAAGGGGTTAGATACAGAGTAAAGCTCCCTCTACACTGTCCCCATCAAACACTCCCAGGACAGGTACAGCACGGGGTTAGATACAGAGTAAAGCTCCCTCTACACCGTCCCCATCAAACACTCCCAGGACAGGGACAGCACGGGGTTAGATACAGAGTAAAGCTCCCTCTACGCCGTCCCCGTGTGCAGTTTGGTGAGCTGGCTGCTGTATGAGGGGTGGGATTGGGGGTGAGCTGACGTTAGATGTCCTTTCACCACCGACTCTCTCTGACCTCGATGGTCCTCGACAGGTTTCAAGGATTCCCAGCATCCCGGCAAGCAAATGATCGGTCTGCATAACCAGGTGCACATTTACCTGAACGGGACAATCTCACAGGTTCCCTCCGCCTCCAATGACCCCATCTTCATGGTTCACCATGCCTTCATCGACAAGTAAGTGAATGAAACGCTCACAGGATTGTCACTACAAAACCCTTTGATAAACCCTGACCCCCCCCCCCGACTTTGCATCATAACCCCTGACCCTGCACCCTAACCCCTGACCCTGCATCCAAACCCCTGACACCATTGACCCTGCATCATAGCCCCTGACCCGACTGACCCTGCATTGTACCTCCTGACCCCACTGAACGTCCATCATAACCCCTGACCCCACGGACCCTGCATCGCAACCCCTGACCCCGCTGACCCTGCATTGCAACACCGCTGACCCTGCATCGCAACCCCTGACCCTGCGGACACTCTCTCCCTGTACACACTCTCTCTCTCCCTGTACACACTCCCTCTCTCCCTGTACACACCCTCTCTCTCCCTGTACACACACCCTCTCTCTCCCTGTACACACACCCTCTCTCCCTGTACACACTCTCTCTCTCCCTGTACACACTCTCTCTCTCCCTGTACACACTCCCTCTCTCCCTGTACACACTCTCTCTCTCCCTGTACACACTCTCTCCACCTGTACACACTCTCTCTCTCCCTGTACACACTCTCTCTCTCCCTGTACACACTCTCTCCACCTGTACACACTCCCTCTCTCCCTGTACACGCTCTCTCCACCTGTACACACTCTCTCTCTCCCTGTACACACTCCCTCTCTCCCTGTGCACACTCCCTCTGTCCCTGTACACACTCTCTCTCTCCCTGTACACACTCTCTCTCTCCCTGTACACACTCCCTCTCTCGCTGTGCACACTCCCTCTCTCGCTGTGCACACTCTCTCTCTCCCTGTACACACTCTCTCTCCCTGTACACACTCCCTCTCTCCCTGTACACACCCTCTCCACCTGTACACACTCTCTCTCTCCCTGTACACTCCCTCTCTCTCCCTGTACACACTCCCTCTCTCCCTGTACACACTCTCTCTCTCCCTGTACACACTCCCTCTCTCCCTGTACACACTCTCTCTCTCCCTGTACACTCCCTCTCTCCCTGTACACACTCTCTCTCCCTGTACACACTCCCTCTCCACCTGTACACACTCTCTCTCTCCCTGTACACAGTCCCTCTCTCCCTGTACACACTCCCTCTCTCCCTGTACACACTCTCTCCACCTGTACACACTCTCTCTCTCCCTGTACACACTCCCTCTCTCCCTGTACACACCCTCTCTCTCCCTGTACACACTCCCTCTCTCCCTGTACACACTCTCTCTCTCCCTGTCCACACTCCCTCTCTCCCTGTACACACTCCCTCTCTCCCTGTACACACTCCCTCTCTCCCTGTACACACTCCCTCTCTCCCTGTACACACTCTCTCTCTCCCTGTACACACTCTCTCTCTCCCTGTACACGCTCTCTCCACCTGTACACACTCTCTCTCTCCCTGTACACACTCCCTCTCTCCCTGTGCACACTCCCTCTCTCCCTGTACACACTCTCTCTCCCTGTACACACTCTCTCTCTCCCTGTACACACTCCCTCTCTCGCTGTGCACACTCCCTCTCTCGCTGTGCACACTCTCTCTCTCCCTGTACACACCCTCTCTCCCTGTACACACTCCCTCTCTCCCTGTACACACTCCCTCTCTCCCTGTACACACTCCCTCTCTCCCTGTACACACTCCCTCTCTCCCTGTACACACTCTCTCTCTCCCTGTGCACACTTCCTCTCTCCCTGTACACACTCTCCCTCTCCCTGTACACACTCCCTCTCTCCCTGTACACACCCTCTCTCTCCCTGTATGCACTCTCTCTCTCCCTGCATACACTCTATCTCCCTGTACATACTCTCTCTCTCTCCCTGTACACACTCTCTCTCTCTCTCCCTGTACACACTCCCTCTCTCCCTGTACACACTCTCTCTCTCTCCCTGTACACACTCCCTCTCTCCCTGTGCACACTCCCTCTCTCCCTGTGCACACTCTCTCTCTCCCTGTACACACTCCCTCTCTCCCTGTACACACCCTCTCTCTCCCTGTATGCACTCTCTCTCTCCCTGCATACAATCTATCTCCCTGTACATACTCTCTCTCTCTCCCTGTACACACTCTCTCTCTCTCTCCCTGTACACACTCCCTCTCTCCCTGTACACACTCTCTCTCTCTCCCTGTACACACTCCCTCTCTCCCTGTGCACACTCCCTCTCTCCCTGTGCACACTCTCTCTCTCCCTGTACACCCTCCCTCTCTCCCTGTACACACTCCCTCTC